>PVIC010034111.1:0-19743 GCA_004025085.1 Thryonomys swinderianus
TCTTTCTTTCTTTCTTTCTTTCTTTCTTTCTTTCTTTCTTTCTTTCTTTCTTTCTTTCTTTCTTTCTTTCTTTCTTTTCTTTCTTTCTTTCATCTCGCTTTGTAGTTCAGGCTGGCCCTGAGCTCACTATGGAGCCCAGGCAAGCCGCCACGAACTCAGCAATCCTCCTGTCTCTGCCTCCCGAGTGCTGGGATTACAGGCATGAACCACCACTCCTGGCAGTGTGGTATGTGGTATGTGGTATTGATTGTTGGTGGGCGTGAGTTAACACGCCCAGCATTCTATGTGGTTACAGGATCGAACTCAGGACCTTGTGCTTGCGAGGCACGTGCCAGAACCACTGAGCTAAATCTCTGGCCCCATATTCACTTTATTAATAATGTAACTGATTAAATTTAAATAATGAGTAAATGTGGTCAATATTGGTTTTATAGATTCATACTACAGGCAATCAAGTTGCAATGTGATATAATGAGAGCATATATAATCCAGCTGTTAAGGCCTATCATCATCAAATAAACTCCATTTCAAGGTCGTAAATGAGCTGGTATTTAAGAAAAAAAATATATACATGTTCCACCTGACCTCCGTTTTTTTTAATAATTTCTTTAGAGAAGAAACCCTGATATCCAGCAAAAATAATTTAAACACGAAAATGTCACAATACATTACTGCCACCCTCAATATAGTAGTGCAGTAAAGTATTTCATCTGGTCTTCTGTCTTAGGTATTTTTTGTTCTTCATGTCTATGTTCTCATTCTTGACTCCTGCTTTCAAAATTCCTCCATGCTATCTTTGTTGTCAAGATATTTTCATTTATCTTCAAATATTCTCTGTAATATTATATTGAAATTGACTTTAGGCAACTACTTGCAAGTCAAGGCAAATAAACTATAAGATAAATAAAAATAAACAAATTATTGCGAGGCACTACTTCAGAATGTCACTCAAGCTTTGTCCATGTAAAAGAAACTGGCCACCCCAGGGATATTAGGCCTGGCCACATTTCTTTTCTCTGTACCTCTTTCCAACTCTGTTGGGAACATGTTTGGGGAAAAATAATTGGAAGGTTAAAATTGATCAGGGCTTCCTGGTACAGACAGACTCTGGACTCAACTGCCTTCACCTCTAACAACAAAAACTCTGGTCGTCCCACATGCTGTGATGCTTCAAGGCGGAACTACTCCATTGCCGGTGTTTGCCCTGCCCAGGGGGATCTTCATCTGCATAATGTCTCTAGGACTATTGGAGGTGTTTGCCCTGCCCACAGGGTGTGTTACATTCTGTTACTCAAGAGGTGCTGAATAAAAGTTGTGGTGAGCTGGGGCCTAGGGTCTTTTGCTACCCAGAGTAGCATGAATCAGACACAAACAGCCTCTCTAAACCTCATTTCTGCCGACTTATTAATTATTATTTCGCCGTGTGCCGTCAACTCACAGGAGACCAAAATCTAATGTAAAGGTTCCCTTCCCCTGGTTCCCACACAACTCAAAGATAGATAAGTCCAAGAAATATTTTCCTTGTTAGTTTTTTTTTTTTTTTTTTTTTTGACAGGGTCCCGCTTTGTAGTTCAGGCTGGCCCTGAGCTCACTATGTAGCCTAGGCAAGCCTTGAACTCAGCAATCCTCCTGTCTCTGCCTCCCAAATGCTGGGATTACAGGCGTGAGCCACCACACCCGGCACTGTGGTATATGGTTTGATGGCTGGTGGGCATGAGTCACCACGCCCAGCATTGTATGTGGTTACCGGGAATCAAACTCAGGACCTTGCACTTGCAAGGCAGGCCAAGGAACCACTGAGCTAAATCTCTGGCCCCCTTGTTGGTATTTTCAATGGTATAATTTAACATAATGTGGCAGACAGGATCTGAAGATTGAGGTTTATGATATAGTGGAAAAGACAAGATTTGCTATGAACCACTTCAAATAACAAGCAATAACATTTTAAGAAGATCAAGGGAAGCCATTTAGTTCCAAAACAGCAGAGGAAAAAGAAGAGGAAGAAGGAGGAGGAGGAAGTGGAGATACCAAGAGCAAGAAGCAGTTCAAAGGACTAGCATGTATGTTGTTGATATTTCTATCCCATTCTAATTTCATCTCATTGACATTTCCCCCCAAATTTTATTAGTTAAGCTAAATGAAGTGAGTTCCTGTTTACAACAAAGGCATTATTTTTTTCCCTCCCAAGCACAGTTAGTCCATATCTTTAAAAAAAATTATGGAATTTGACATGGAATCATACCTTCTACACAACAACTGTGGTCTAAGCACTTTCATCACTCTAAAAATAATCTGTCTCCATATTACTGGATTTTTCTCCTTCATCTTAGTAAAGTCCACCCTCCAAAAGACCTGGGCAGATAGGTCTTTATAATGCTTGAAAAATTATTTTATATGTCATTCAGTAGCTTGCAATGTTTTGCCATCCCTAAGTAAATGTTCCTCTATGACATGCTTCGCCCATGCTCCCACCTCCTGTGAATTTATCTCCCACGTCTGTAAATGCTGGGTTCATTCCAGGGCATGACCTCCTTACTTTTCTAGGATTACATGTGACCCACCTTCCTCCCTCCACTGCTTGTACCTGTTTCCTCTGCCAGATGCCTATTTAACAGATAGCTACTTGACATTCTCCCTCATTTCCCATTCATTTCATTTTCCACCTTCATACTTTGTGAAAACCCTCTCTTCCTGTCAGTTTATTATTTATACTTATTATGATAACCCAATGTAACACATATAAATTTATTATATTCCTTTCATTATTTGTAGCTTCACATCTTTGTATAGACTTCAAAGGATTTGTAAGTTTGATAAAAGTATAACTAAGAAAACATACAATTCAATATTAGTACATTGTTGCCAGGAAATGCATATTTGAACAAAAATGATTATTACTTTTCAAATAATTTTCTCAAGGTTAGTAGTCTTTCCATTTAAAATTAAAATATTGATCTAGGTGAACTGATATATTGTTTTCATATATAATTTCTAAAACTCTAATATTTGTATTATTTATATATTTTCATTTAAAATGTTTGATATATAGGAGTATGTGTTAGAAACATTCTACCAAGAGATTTACATTATAGTAAGCAATTACAGGATATATAATTACCTCAATATTTTTACATTTTCCAGATATTAAAATGAATTAATCACAATCAACTCTTTCTTCCCTGCCTCTGTTCTCCTTCCCTTTCACTTATTATTTTATATACACTAATGATTATAGTGTATCAATGGGCTAAGAATGAAAAGCCACAATCCTTGCCTTTAAAACAGACCAGGCACTCTTTTATTTATTCCTATATTTTCAAGTTTTAGCCTTTTATTATGTATTTGTGATACCGCATGAGGAATATAATTACTCATGAGGAGGTGACATAACACATCATAATTCGTTCCTTATTTCCCCAGCTCCATCTCGATCTTCCCTTTTCCAAATTATCAGTCTTTCCATCTCCTATTATTTTTATATTGTTTGCTCTTTTTTGTAGCTTGTTTCCCGTGTAAAAGAAGCTACATGATACTTAAACTTGCATATCTGATGTATCTCACTTAGCAGTGTCTTAAAATGCACCCACCTTCCTTCAGATTTCTTGTTTATTGCTTTTTACTTCATTCCACCCTTTCTGCATGCCTTTCTTTAAATTATACTCAATACAGAAACATACCTTCTTCCCTCTTTCCTCTTCCTCTCCTTCCTTTTTCCTTTCCTTCTTTCCACAAGTATTGCAGAAATAAATACATGTAAAAATGCAAATTAAAAAGTGTGACGAGTGAAGCAAATACACTTTTATTTACTCTTCTTATACTCTACTGTTTAGAAAATCTCCTTTGTCCATAGTTCAGTTGGCATCTGTTCAACTAATTGAACTTGTATATTTCTGTTATATGTGAATTGATTTTTCAACTCAGTCTTTGGAGACACTGAATCTTTAAAATTTAAAACTGGTTTAAGTATTTACAAATATTTTTATTTCCATAAAATATATCATATTTCTTTAAATCATTACAAAGTGTTGCATACAAAGCATGTTATGCAATTATTCAAGAGCATATTTGAAGACTATCTTGATTTTTTAATTTAGGCTGTACATCAGTGCTGTAGTAAATATTGAACAATGTTTATTTGATTCATGTATAGTATTTGTGTAATATAAATCACTTTAAATAAAACTGTATGATAAAAAAATGGTCCTTTTACAGCTTAATAGTGTCTTATAAATTACCTTCCCAAAAAATGGTCAACAAGATGGGTGTGGTGGCTCACGCCTGTCGTCCCAGCACTCAGGAGCAGAGGCAAGAGGATTGCTGAGTTCCAGGCTTGCCTGGGGTATATAGTGAGCTCAGGGCCAGCCTGAACTACAAAACGACACCGTGTCTCAAAAAAAAAAAAAAAAAAAAAAAAAAAAAAGGTCAACAAATTTACTACAATAGGATTTTTTGCACTTGCTCACTTTCCCATATTCTCAACAACACCTCATATTACTGAGTTTAATTTAATGTGACTAGGAAAAAGTGCCTTTTTGTATTTTCAGGCAATCATTTTGTATTAAGTATCTTTTTATTTTCTATGTAATATGTTCATAACCTTTATGTATCTAATATATTAATCTTTGTTATACAATGAATTATAGGTATTTTATTCTTATATTGGATTTAACATTCATAACGATATGTATTGCAGTATAATATTTTTTCCAGGTGTTAGTGACTAGTACCCCTTGGAAGCCTGAGGCCAGAAGGTTGGCAGTGTGGGCTACATAGCGAATTCAAGGTCAGCCTGAACTACACAGAGATTCTCTCTCAAAAATGTTTTTCATTTGTGATTCTCTGTGATATTTAGGAAAAAAATCTTCTTACACTGATATATATTTTTCTTAAGTATTTTTACTGTGCAGCTCTTTATCTGTAAGTTATTTTTGTGTATGATGTAAATTAATTCTAAATTTTATTTTAATGACTGTCCAATTGTACTTGCAACTACATATTCATTTAGCAGATAGTGTGTTCCTTGTCAGTGATTCAAAATGAACCAGTGCCTTCTTAACCACATCCACTGCCATGATAGAAGTGAGCTACCCTTTAACCTCGGAATATATTTGTAGCACTCTTCAGTCTGATTATGCTCATTATCTTCCATCTGGGCCTATTTATTTAGAATTATTTCACAATTTGTGTGATGATCACTTTGCCCGATTTTAAGTTTAATCTGGAAAAGTCTAGTTACTTCAGACATACACATTTTTCCTTTGAAAATATGTCTGGTTTAAAATCATAACATTTATTTTAGGCACTACTTATTTCAGTTACATCTTCATTGCTATATGGTGGTCTGATTTTTTTTAACAGAACACTGAACATTTTCAGGGTCAAAACTCAGCTCTGCATTGAACTCTGAAATAATATTCTGCAAATATTGCAAAAGCCTTTGTATAAAACATGTGAAATTAGTCTTAATATTTTACAAATTAACCCTGTTCTTGTTTTAGAAATAATAGAATTCATATTTGTCTGTAAGAAAGATTAAATTTATATGTACCTAAACTGGCATGACTATTTCACTACTCCATGGAGAAATAACTCCCTGAAAAGAGTAAAATGGCATATAGTGAATGCTAAATATTTCAGATATGAATAGGTATTTGAGTATTTTGTTTTCATGATTTTAACTGTTCCATTTAATCCTACTAATAAAATCTGAAGATATCAGATATCCAAAGTACAAAGCATGTTTCAGTTAATGAGGAAAAGGTGAGTTTCTTTTTTAAAAAAATTGACTTGGGGGCCGGAGGATTAGCTCAGTGGTTCCGGCGCCTGCCTTGCAAGCGCAAGGTCCTGAGTTCGATCCCCAGTAACCACATACAATGCTGGGCCTGGAGACTCACGCCCACCAGCAATCAATAGCACAGACCACAGTGCCGGGCGTGGTGGCTCACACCCGTAATCCCAGCACTCGGGAGGCGGAGGCAGGAAGACTGCTGAGTTTGAAGCTTGCCTGGGCTATATAGCAAGCTCAGAGCCAGCTCAAACTACAAAGCGAGATCCTGTCTCAAAAAAAAAAAAAAATTGACTTTGTTGGTACATTTTATACACATTTTATGATCACATTCAACATTGAGAATTTGTACCTGTACATGACTGATTCTTATTTCCCCCTTTACCCTGTCATCCCTAAAACCTTCTCCCTCTATATACATAGTCTTTGTTTCTTTTTAATATTTACTATCAACTTTTTCTTCCCTTTTTTTACTTTCTCCTATGTGGCATTTCCCTTTAGCTTTTGCACATTTTCTTCCTATTTCACATTACCTGTAATACATTTGGTGTTCATTTACACCTTCAGTTTTTCATACTAGAGAAAAGATATGGTATTTAGACATACGTCCTATTTATTTCACTTATAAGTAGGTCTGGAAAGTGTATCCATTTGAATATAAATGACTCAAATTTATCATTATTTATTGTTGAGTAATGCTCCATTTTATTAAACACACACATATACACACACATCTTCTTTATCTAGTCTTCTGTTGATTACCTTTTGGGCTGTTTCGAAGATTTAGCTAACACAAACTGAGCTGCTATTAAAAAAGGGTGCACATATTTCACTGTGGTATGATTATTTAAATTCTTTCACATATATTCCTAGCAGGGGAATAGCAGGGTCAAATGTGACCTCAAGTCCTAGTTTTTTGAGAAATTTCCCAGTGGATCTCCAGAGTGGTTGCATCACGCTACTTGCCCACCAACAATGAAGCAGGGTTTCTTTTTCCCCACAACTCTGCCAGCATGTGTTTTTGGTTGATTTCCTGATAGTAGCCATTCTTTCTGGAGTGAGATGGAATTCTAGTGTTATTTTCATCTGCAACTCTCAAATGACCAATGATATTGAAGATTTCTTTATGTCTCTTAGCTGCCTTTATTTCTTCAACTAATAAAACATTTGTTCTTGGATTCCTATTTTTGAATTGGGTCTTTAAATTTGGGTGGCTGATATTTTAAAGTTCTTTATATACTCTAGATAGTAGCCCTTTGTCTGATTAACAGCAGGTAAAAATTCTTTCCCATATTCCTGGTTGTCTTTTTATTTCCCTGGTGGTTTCTCTTACTGTGGAGAATCTTTTTATTAAGATGAGATCCCAGTTGTTGATTATTTCTGCTAGTTCCCATGCTCCTGAGGTCATGTTCATGAAGTCTTTCTCCATGCCAATCTCTTCAAGAGTTCTACCTAACCAATCTTCCAGCGGGTTTAGTGTTTCTGTTTTAATATTTAGGTCTCTAATGCACTTTGATTTTAGTTTGGTACATGGTGAAAGAGATAAATCTAGCTTTAATCTTTGGCAGGTTGAAACCCAGGTGTTCCAACACTATTTATTAAAGAGGCTATCTTTTCTCCATTGAGGGTGTTTGGCTCCTTTGTCAAAGATGAAGTGGCTTAGTATATCTGGATTTGTTTGTGTTTGTGTGTTTTCTAGTCTGTTCCTTTGATCTGAAGGTCTGGGGTTTTTGTTTTTGGTTTTGGTTTTGGTTTTTTTTTGCCTGTATCATGCTAAGTTTTTTGTTTTGTATTGTTTTTGTTTTTTATCACAATGGCTTTGTAGGATAGTTTCAAGTTGGAGACTGTGATAGTGTCTCCCATGGTTTTTTGTGTAAGATTCCTTTTCTGCTTTAGGTCTTTTGTGGTTCCAGATGAATTATTGGATTATTCTCTCTAGCTCTGTGACATATGCTGTTGGGTTTCCGATCAGGATTGCATTGAATGTATATAGTAGTTTTGGCAGTATGACTATTTTGATGACATTAGTTCTTCTGAAGGAAATTAAAAATGTAATGGAAGCCACTAGTTATACTACTGGTCAAATTTCCTTGTTTTGAAACTTAATTCTCTTGGTGTCTAAAAGGAATTAGTAAGGATTTATTTTAAAAGGAGATTACAGTGAATTAGACCTTGGTGGTTATATATCTTTATACTCTGCAAGACAATGCCTATCTTATAATACTTTCTAATTCCTACTTCTTAGCAACAAGAAAATCATAGGGAATATATTGGATTACTATATTATTATCACACATGTTGAATAGTCAACCTTTGCTTTTCTAAATTGTTTGACTGCTACCAAGTGAAAATAGAAATGTAAATATTATTTCAGAAATAATAGTTTAAGGATCCTGGAAGTTTGAATTTTCAGTTAAAAGGACTTTTCTTTGTGCAATTTGCTTTTAAGCATATGTTTTGATTTTAGACATAATGATTGAAATGTGTTTCATTTTGATAATATAAGCATACATAAACTGAACTTTTATACTTGTTCTATGTTTGCTGTATAAACACAAATGTGCATATAGTTTTTTAACATCAATTATATATTATATATAAATTATTAAAATCCAAAATATTATCCTTGGAATTTATTATTATCTTGCTTTACATGACAGAAGTGACTTTCTATGTTTTTTATATAATGAGACTTCTACATGATTCAGGTGACTCTAATGTTAACATGCAAGGCTTTAAATGTCCAAATGTTCATCTTGCTGTACTCAAAAGAGAAAGATGTTGAAATGAAGCTCAGAATGAGTCCAAGGGAGAAAAGGAATGGAGCGATTTGGCTGTCTTTGATTTGAAATCAATTAGCCATAATTTCTTCAAATAGCCATAATTTCAGTCTTATAAAATGTGAAGCTGTGAAACCAGCTAAAACAGTGGAGACTTCTGACCCAAGTAAATGTGAAATAACAATTTATGTAGTCAAAACAACAGGTCTATAATTCTTTTCATATATTATACCATTTTAATAATGTTAATACATATTATTAAATTATATTATGAAACATCTATATTTATATTTAATTATATATGAAAATGTATCCATTTAAGCATATATCAAGTAAAATGAATGAAAACACCATTAAATTTCACCCTTTATTGCAAAATGTGGCATATGAGAATATGCCACATGAGTTTGAGGGAAGGACAGATTTTGTACAGAGCCGTAGCAAGATAAACTAGTGTAGGGAGTAATTATTCCAGAATAGTTACTTAAAGAGGAAAGAATTATCTTATAAATTAACAGTTGAAAACTGGAGAATGTGAGTTCTGTCAAGAGAGATGAAGAGTAACTGGTAATAAAATATATGCTGAGCCAGGGATTTAGCTCAAGTGGTACTGCACCTATTTGGAAGCACAAGGGTCCAAGTTTGATCCCCTGTACCACAATATAAAATGCCAGTTTTTGTACAAAAATGTTGAATTTTTGTCTCATTGCATTATTCTCCATTACCAAGTCATTATATGCTCCTCCAATAATTTTCTATTTTTTAAAACATCACTATGCATCATCAAACTTATTATAATATTTGTGAGAAATCCTTACCAAATGGTAATACCTGTTTCCTAAATGGATTTTATCTAAATGTAATTTCAATTATGAATTTCAAATGCAATAACTGCTAGAGAAATAGTAGTCAATAGGTGAAAATGGGTTTAAAGGGCTGTGCTTCAAGGATTTATATGAGTGGTTTAAAATTTTTTAATCACTTTTATATTTTACCCATAATTTCTACTATTACTTGTTTATTTTTTTTACAGATCTACCTCATTTTTGTGATTATTATGTACATTAAAATAAACAAATTTAGTGCAAATGTGAAGGATAAAATTACTATTGAGCAAAATCCCTTACCAGTTTTCCACAATCCCAGTCTTTGAAAGTAACAATGGCTAAGCATTTGCTGTTCAACTTTACAAATATATTCCATAAGTATACAATACATTTGAAATCGACACACATTTTCTGTATAAAGAAAAATATCTTTTAAATAAATTTGATAATGTAATTTATATATTTCTGGATTTTTACAATTTATTACCATAGATATTTCCCAACTTCAGTATTAAAATATTTTGCATATTCTTCATCAATTACTTATTTCAAAGAAATCTATATTGTGTAGCCCCTTTTCACCTCCAATTTTGTAATTTGAAGAACCTCATTAGTTCAACTTGTACTGTATATACATTTTGTATGTTAGTGATTGCATAAAACATTATTCTATGGATAAAGTTGCTGAGACTTGGAATTTAGCTCTGAAGTCATATTCTTCAAGGAAATTCAATGGAGTAATACATACAAAATTGCATTTCTCAACATATACCTCCGTGTCCATTCTACTGTATATAATTTTAAAGTACTTGATACACTATAATATTATTTCACTTTTTATTTTTGTCACTAATATATATATATATATATTTGGTACTGGAGATCAAACTTGGGCCTTTGTGCATCCAAGGTTGGCGTGGTACCACTTGAACTAAATCACCAGCCCATCACTAAATTTTAATTAGTCAAAATGTTTCTTCTTGACCTCTTTCCTATGTTTCCCATTATTTAGACAGATCTCTGACAAGCAGTCAATAAGATTAATTGAATAATTGAGCAGAAGTACAGTGTATGAATGCATGGATGGATGGAAAGATGAATATATATTGTTCATGACACAGATTATTCATCCTCATTTACTTGTTCTTTTATACATCTTGAAGTGGTGGTAATACGAGGGTAGGAAAACCCAGGAAAGTGATTAAAATGCATAGAAATTAAAGGACCTATATATCCAGGAGTAATTTCATGAAGGATAAACGAAAGAGTAAAGTGAAGCTTGGAAAAAGTAACTTTCAAAGCCAAATCCACCACAGTAAAATATCAGAGTTTAATTTATTGACACTGCTGGGCCATTGTTATGAGGTGGCAAATACTGGAATGTGTCAGCTTCTGTTTTGCTTAAACTTTTTTTGTTCTGTCAGAGTGATAGAACATCAATCTGCAGGGGATAAAGTAAATATTTCAATGAAAAACAATTGTGAAGCAAACGAATAAAATGACACTCAAGAAAGGGCCACATTACAACAGTTAACATGGACTCTGGTATGGATTTCCTCAAAAACAAACTTTTTTTAGGTGATATCTGGTATTTTATTTTTATTATTTTAAGTCAAAACATTTACTGGTACATTTTAGATATACAAAACATTGACATACATCATAGGGAATTTTTACCTATACATGATATCTCCCCCCCAAACCCTTGCATCCCTTCAACCTCCTTTCCCTTGACCCGAAGACATGGGTAACTGATTTGTAAGACTGCCTAAACCATGAGGGAGAAGGGAAGGAGATAAGTTATGGCACAAATGAAAACTGTCCTTCAAGAGAAGTTTATAGCAATGAGTGGCCTTATTAGAAAAATAAAGCTCAAATAAATGAACTAATCTTGAACCTCGTGTTCCTAGAAAACTTTGAAGAAGACAAACCCAAAGCTTGTACAAGGGAGGAAATGATAAAGATCAGAGCAGAAATCAACTCCATGGAGATCAAGAGCATGATACAAAAAATCAACAAATCAAATAGTTTAGTCTTAAAGAGTAAGTATAATTGACAAACCTATAGCCAACCTTATTAAAAATAGGAAAGAAAAGACTCAAATCCATGCAATTATGAGTGAAAAGGGTGAAATTATAACAGATCCAGCAGAAATTCAGAGGATCATAAACTCCCATTTTGAGAAATTGCATTCAAAAAAGATGAAAAACACAGGAAAAATGGACAGATTTCTAGACACATGAATTACTGAAGCTGAACCAAAAAGATATAAAAATTCTAAACAACCCAACTCCAGCCAATGAATCTGAAAACGTAATTAAAAATTTACCAACAAAGAAAAACCCAGGTAATGACCATTTCACTACTGAATTCTACAAGAAATTAAGGGAAGAGCTAATCCCATTACTTCTCAAACTTTTTAATGATATTGAAAGGGAAGCAATACTCCTAAATTCATTTAGGGAAGGAAGCATTACCTTGATTCCAAAAGCAGAGAAAGGCCCACTAAAAAGAGACCTACAAGCCACTTTCCTAAGTGAACATAGATACAAAAATCCTCCATCAGATTCTCACAAACAGAAGATGAGGATTATCAAGAAGATCATATACCCTGACCAAGTGGGATTGAACCCAGGGATGCAAGATTGGTTGAGTATATGTAAATCAATAAATTTAATAATTATATTAACAGACTTAAGTACAAAAACCACATGATCATTTCAAAAGATGCAGAGAAAGCATTTGACAAGAGCCAATACCTACTTGTGACTAAAACTCTACAGATAATTGGGATAGATGGTCTTTATCTGAACCTGATAAAAGACATCTATGGAAAACCAACAGCCAACATCATACTAATCAGTCAAAAACTGAGATCTTCAGCCGGAGATTTAGCTCAGTGATTCCGGCACCTGCCTCACAAGCACAAGGTCCTGAGTTCGATCCCCAGTAACCACATACAATGCTGGGCACAGTGACTCACTCCCACCAGCAATCAGTACCACATACCACAGTACCGGGCGTGGTGGCTCACACCTGTAATCCCAGCACTTGGGAGGCAGACGCAGGAGGATTGCTGAGTTCCAGGCTTGCCAGGGCTACATAGTGAGCTCAGGACCAGCCTGAACTACAAAGCGAGACCCTGTCTAAAAAAAACAAAACTGAGATCCTCCATGGAAAATCAGAAATAAGACAAGGATTCCACTATCACCACTCTTATTTAATATAGTTCTGGAAACATAAGGAATAGCAATCAGGTAAGAAAAATAAATTAAAAGGAATAAGGATAGGAATGGAAGTTAAACTGTCATTATTTTCAGATGATGTGATCCTCTATTTAGAAGAACTCAAAAACTACACCAAAAGATTTTAGATTTAATAACAAGATTCAGTGGGGTAGTTATATGAAATGGAGTCCCAAAAACTAATAGCCTTCTTGTATATGAAAAACAGACTTAATGTGAAAGAAATTGTGGAAACAATTCCTTACACAATAGCATAAAAAAGAAATACAAATCAGTCTAATGAAGAAATAAAACACTTCTTCTCTGAAAACTACAGCACTCTTAAAAAGAGATTGAAAAGGATATCAGAAAATGGAAGGACATCCCTTGTTCTTGGTAGGAAGAAATAATATACTGGGTCATACTTCCAAACTTTCTATATAAATTTAATGCATTCTTTTTTTTTTTTTTTTGGAGACAGGGTCTCGCTTTGTAGTTTAGGCTGGCCCTCAGCTCACTATGTAGCCCAGGTAAGCCTCAAACTCAGCAGTCCTCCTGTCTCTGCCTCCCGAGTGCTGGGATTACAGGCGTGAGCCACCACGCCCGGCACTGTGGTATGTGGTATTGATGGCTGGTGGGCGTGAGTCGTCACTCCCAGCATTGTATGTGCTTACCAGGGATCGAAATCAGGACCTTGCACTTGCGAGGCAGGCACTGGAACCACCGAGCTAAATCTCCAGCCCAAATTTAATGCATTCTTGATGGAAATTTCAACAGTATATTTGAAAGAACTAGAGAAAATGTTCCAAAAATTCATCTAGAACCAGAAGAGACCTACAATGGAAAAAGCAGTGCTATGCAACACAAATATTAAAGGGAGTGTCACAATCCCACAACTTGAAAGTGTATTTCCATGCTCCTGCGATAAAATATCATGGCACTGCAAAGAAACAGACTTAATGATCAGTGGAACAGATCAGAAGACACAGAAACACTTTCAGATATACTAAAGCATTTAATCTTTAACAAAGGAATCAAACATACTCACTAGAAGAAAGATAGACTTTTTTAATAAATGGTCCTGGAAAAACTAGGTTTCAACTTGTCAAAGAATAAAACTATATGGATATCTCTCACCATACAACAAACTAAAATTAAAATGAATTAAAGATCTAAATACAAAATAAAAATGTTAACCTATTAGAAGCATAGCTAGGTAGAATTTTTACAGATATTGGTATAGGAAAAGACTTCATGAGCAAAACCTCAGTCACTGGTGAATTAGCACAAGGAATCAACAACTGTAATTTACTATTAAAAAGCTTCTGCACAGCAAGAGAATCCACCAACACAGAGAAGAGACAGTCTACAATATGGGGAAAAATTTTTACCAACTATTCTTCAGACAAAGACTTATTGTCTAGAGCATAGAAAAACTTTAAAAAGCCCCCTCCCAAATTTAAAGACCCAATCCAAAAGTAGGCATCTGAAATGATTTTTTTTCAGATGAAGAAATAGAATGAGCAAACAAATATATGAAAAACAAAACAAAAGTGTTCAACATCACCGGTCATTTGAGAATTCCAAATGAAAACAACACAGATTTTATCTCATTCCAGAAACAATGGCTGCTACCAAGAAATCAATCACCAACAAATACTGGTGGCCCTGTGGGGAGAAAGGAACTCTTCTCCACTGTTGGTGAGAAAGTAGACTGGTGCAACCACTGTGGAAATCTGTGTGGAGAATCCTCAAAAAACTATGATTAGAATTTCCATTTGGTTCAGCTCCTCTTCCCCTGGGTATCTTTCCAAAAAAATTAAAAACATCATAACAGAGTGATATATGTGTACCTGTGTTTATAGTAGTGAAATTTTAATAGCTAAATCCTGAAAACAACACAAATGCCAATAAAACAACACAAATAAATAGGTGACTGGATTAAAAAAATGTGGTTTTCTCTATAAAATGGAGTACTATTCAGCCTTAAAAATGGTAAACCTAAGACATTTGTAGTTAAATGGGTGAACATTCAGGCCATACTCTTAAGTGAAATAGAGAGGACAGATGTGTAAATACCAAAAATTTCTCTGGTCTGGGAAACTGAAACTGTAAAATTTGGCAACACCTAATTTTTTTTAAAAAAGATAGATTACTTTTCTTATTGTTAAAAGCTTGTTATGTTATTTTCTTCAATTTTTCAAGTAAAAAGTAATGTATTATTCAGAGATTAAAATATCTATTGAAATGATCATAATATCTAGATCACTGGTTATAAATGAATAAGCTATAGTCACATGATTTATAGGCAATATTCAATATGGTAAAATTTGCTATCTAGACTGATTATCTTTTATTAATTTCAAGTAAGGGGTAGCAGTATGTTTTCTATAAATAATACTAATGAAAATGACATTTGTACATACTTTGAGATTTTTTTTTTTTTTGAGACAGGGTCTCGCTTTGTAGTTCAGGCTGGCCCTGAGCTCACTACATAGTCCAGGCAAGCCTCGAGCTCAGCAATCCTCCTGCCTCTGCCTCCCGAGTGCTGGGATGACAGGCGTAAGCCACCACACCTGGCACTGTGGTATGAGGTATTGATTGTTGGTGGGCATGAGTCTCCACGCCCAGCATTGTATGTGGTTACCGGGGATCGAACTCAGGACCTTGTGCTTGCAAGGCAGGCACCGGAACCACTGAGCTAACCCTCTGGCCCCCATACTTTGAGATATTTTAAATTTGTTTATTGTTTATTTTTAAAACTTGTTGAAGGATGTATACTTTCCTGGTCAAAATGGAACAGGTAAAATGTGAAAAGCTCAGTTATATCCCTGCTTGCATGTTTTATGAATTGCTAGAGAGTTCTGTATTTACTGGAAATGTTACAATAGGCCAGTAGTGCTTAACACGGATTTTTTTTTTTTTCTTGAGACAGGGTCTCGCTTTGTAGTCCAGGCTGGCCCTCAGCTCACTATATAGCCCAGGCAAGCCTGGAACTCAGCAGTCCTCCTGCCTCTGCCTCCCGAGTGCTGGGATTACAGGCGTGAGCCACCACACCCAGTTTAACACAGATTTTAAGTACCTGTTTTGTGTATGAGTATACACTAAGCCTCATAAAATATTAAATCATTTAGCAATTAGAATACATTACATTATAGTTTAGATAAAATAATCTATCTTAGGGTAAATAGACTGTACCCCATAGGTGACAAGTTAGAAAATACATAATAAAGACAAGTTAGAAAATACATATCATGCTGTGATAGCAATCATTAAACAAATTATATGGTAGAATACAAAAAAATCTTAATCTAGCAATGTTTCGTGAATGCCTTGCAAATTTAAATAGATCTTGAATTATTTGCAGTGGTAGATGATAGAGGAATCGTAGATGGGCTGACTGTTGTTTGTTAAGGAACAGAAGCATGTGGGAAAGAGCTGGTGAATAAAAAAGAGAAGATTTAATTGAACATAACTTTCAATTGCACAGACATAGAAATGGAGGTGGCTGTTTTCCTTCACATTTGTTGAAAATGCATTTTTAAACAAATTGGTTTAGCATCCTTGTTAAAAATTACTGACTCAACATGAGAGTTTGCTCCACTGATAATTTTCTTTTTTTTAATATCTGAATCTTTATTGGTACATTCTATATATGCATCATGATCACACTCAGATCATATGTGTTTTTATATCCATAATACACTGCTTTGAAGTCTTCACTACTGTAGCTTTATACCAGTTTTGAACACATACACATATATGTGTGTGTTTATATATACATGTATATATGTTTATATATATGTTTTCCCCATCATCTATACTAATTTACATCCCTGTCAATGTTGTGTAAGAGTTTCCATTTTTCTCCATCTTCCCATTTTTTTTTTTTTACCTTTTTGGCAGCACCCATTCTATGCATGTGATGAAATGTGGTTGCATTTTTTAAAAGTGTGAACTATGGAAACCCACAGATTGTTAACTACCTTTTATCTCGTATAGGTTCTGTGAGGAGATGTATTTGAGAAACATTAGAAACATTAATCTTTATTATGTTTCCTTATGACAGCCAACTCACAAACTACAGCTCTAATATTAAGTAGAGATAGATGAAGGGTATTGTATAATATAATATGTGAAATTGCAAAAACTTATTTAGGAAATTTGAACATGTTTTTATAAGTACACAATCTGTATAATATGGGACATTTTGAAAAATGTTTAGTTAAAAAGTTAAGTTGTAACATATCAATTAGCCTCTTAAACCACTTTTAAAAATTGCATATTCTGTGCCGGGCGTGGTGGCTCATACCTGTAATCCCAGCACTCGGGAGGCCGAGACAAGAGGATTGCTGAGTTCGAGGCTTGCCTGGGCTACATAGTGAGCTCAGAGCTAGCCTGAACTACAAAGCGAGACCCTGTCTCAAAAAAAAAAAAAATTGCATATTTCAATTTTAAATGTTCAGATTTTTCATAGATAATAAAGTTTTCTCTGAAAAATGACAAATTTTTATTTTTAATTTTACATTTTATCTTAAAATGCTTTATAGCCAGGCATGGTGGCTCAGGCCTGTAATCCCAGCACTTGGGAGGCAGAGACAGGAGGATTGCTGAGTTCAAGGCTTGCCTGGGCTACATAGTGAGCTCATAGCTGGCCTGAACTACAAAGTGAGACCCTGTCTCAAAAAAAAAAAATGCTTTATAAATCAATATCTACTAAGAACATTTAGGATGTTAGTTTCAATTATACTTATAATTCTAAAAAGTGTTATTTTTTTCCCATGGCAGTTATGAAAATTATCTGTGCTTGGCCCTCTTTACCCAAAGTCAAAGTCAAATTTTATCTATGCTTGTGGAAAACAATTACAAACTCTCATGTTTGGATATTATGTTTGCTCATTTTCTGGGACCAAATGTTCAGAGTCTATACCATACTCTTACTGTATATAGGTTTTGCTGCAACCCCTCTAAAAACATTTTAGAGAGAAGTACAGAAGTAAACTTTATAAATGGAATGTACTGTCTCTTATCTATTTTTCATGCTTCTTCTGGGCTATCTGTAATTACGCCAAGGCTTCAGTAACTCTGTGGTTTTCACTCTGAGGCTCAGCAGGGACCATTTTTTCTCCTCAGGAAACCTTGCCATTTGAGTAAGAAAATGTCTCCTTTCCAGGCAAAGCTATCAGAAAAACATCCCTTTATTTTGGACTGATCCACCTTTGCATGGAAGAAGTTTTCAGTGGCAGAAAGTCCTTCATATCAAAATTGTTAGAAATCAAATAGTGATTGTAAGCTCAGGCTTTAATACTTTCTTGAGCATGTCCTGAAGTTATATGAACTTTTCTTGGATTAATTCTAGTTCCTACTTATGACCACTTGCAATTTCCTATTGAATGCCCACTCCTCCTTGTCTCTAGGATTTAACCAGTCATTTCCTGTTTGCCTCTACATTCGTTCTTGCCTTCCTTGTATTACCAAGGTTTGAGAATTCAAGATTTAATGTTTCAAGTTCCTTTTCTAAAGGGACACCTGTTAAGTTCAAACAAGAATAGGTGCTGGCAATAAGAAAGAGGAAGGAAGAAACCACAATATTTTCATCACATTTTTCTAATTCATCAAGGTACTGGCAATAAGAAAGAGGAAGGAAGAAACCAGAATATTTTCATCATATTTTCCTAATTCATTAGTACCTACACAGTATTGTCTCTTTTGGAGGATGTGTCCTCTGTGATTCTAAGTTTCAATGAAAATGCTTTCAAGCATGGTCTCAGCATATACTCAGAACTAACTGCTCTAATTCCACTGATTCCCCTTACCTCTCTTTTCACAAGATCTTTCTGACCTGGACAATCTCTGAGTTCCTTAAATTTTAAATTTTTGTTTATATTTTCATCTCTTTGATATGTTTAAATATTTTCCATTGAACTACTTAGTGAGAGCTATGTTTTCCAGCCTAGAATCTGATCGATATGAATAATGAAATATTAATTATTATTAACTTTTATGATTTAGTTTGTCATTAAACAAGTTATTCTATTCAGAAATTTTAATGAAAAGATGCATTTCATAATTTATTCACAGTCATAACTATATTCATCTGGTTTCATCTATAAATACTGACATATTTTTGAATTTCTAGTTAAATTGTACTAATATTAACATGCATAAAATATATTTTTTATGACAAAGATTAACACCTGCACAAATATCAATTATGTTATTGGTTTTTATTTCATTCCATAACACTATGTATATCTGCAACACTGTACGTATCAGCATCCAGAATTAATAGGAATAGAAAAATGCAAAGATTCCATTAAGTAATAGTTAATTGTGGCTATTACTTTAGCATTATAGTCAAGAACCACTGATGAATCATGCAATTTTATATGTCCCCTGTTAATTTATAAGGAATTTTGTTCTATTGCTGCTGGGAATTCATTTTATTTCCCATGTTACCTATATATTTCCCATTTGATTTGGATAAAAACTTAAGTATGCACTGAACTCACCAATACTAATTTTAATTGATCTTGTATTGCTGCATGATTTTGAAAGCTAGTTTATCTTGCAATATCTCACTTCTATTTCTTCCAGAAATAATATGTTCATAATATAATAGAGCAGATAGGGGAGAGTATACATTTAAAATGTAGTTGCATTGAAGGAATGAAAATGTGCACTGTAGTTAGAAAGTCTCATTGATTTTTCTCAGCATGACAACTGGTACAAAATCTATTCTGTCATTTCTTTTTCATCAAAAAGGACTTAAGGTGGACTTAGATAAAAAATTATACTATTAAGGGCAACTTCCATAGAGAGGGAAGCATTAGAACATGGGATTTTATCAATGTTATTAAATGTACTTGGGCCTTAGGAGGTAATAGGACTAGTATTAGCAGAGGATATTTTTATTTCTTTTTAATTTTTAGTCATAATCAGTGGATTTATATTTTTCTTTTCAAAAACATTAGAGTTAACAAATAAGTTTATAAGCAATGATGATGGCATTAGAAAAATAAAGACAAGGGAAATAAGTCCAGTGAAAGGTTATTTAAATATTATTCAATTTCATTAAATTGTCTTAATGAACTTATTTCTTAGTAAAAAAAAAAAAAAAAAAGAGT
>PVIC010034112.1:0-19775 GCA_004025085.1 Thryonomys swinderianus
AAAGAAAGAAAGAAAGAAAGAAAGAAAGAAAGAAAGAAAGAAAGAAAGAAAGAAAGAAAGAAAGAAAGAAAGAAAGAAAGAAAGAGGGAGGGCGGGGAAGAAAAGAGAAAATACAAGGCCACTATTCAAAGCACAGGTAAACCATGTAAATGCTCACCCATGTGAGGTGATTTCAAAAAGGCAGCGTTGTGCCTAAACTCAAGACTCACATGCCTACTGCCTGCTCAGGATCTCTATTTTGGAATTTCAGTAGGTACCTCAATATCAGCAGATGCAAAATCAAGCCTTTAGTCTTCTCCCCCAAACTGAAGCCTACTAGACACTTGTTGGTTTAATCAATGATCATATCTTCTTGCCAACTGCTCAGGTCAAACATGTCAAGTCACTGTCAATTTCTCTTTCTTTCATACCCTGTATCTAATTCATGACCATACTCTGTCCTTCTATCTTCAGATCCAACCCTTGTCATCATTTCTAGTGCTGTCACCTATACAAAGCTACCATTTTCTCCCCCATGGATTATCACAGCAGCCTCTTCTATCAACTTCATTCCTTGTCTTCATACACATGCACCCCATAATGAGAGCAGTTTTAGTAAATGTAAGTCAAGTCACATGCTTCTTTTTCTCAAAATGTTCCATGAGCTTTTCTTCATGTCCACAGAAAAGTCAAAGTCACTTCAATTTGCTACTTCTCTGGCCATGTCTTCTGCCCCTCTCCTCACACTCTGCACCAGGCACACTGGCCTCACTGACACCTCTCACAGACCACACACACTCCCACCTCAGGGCCTTTCCACTGCTGTTACCCATTCCTCCACATATGCAATGAGCATCTTCACGACCTTAATATCCATTCAAATGAACTCCATCAGCCAGGTGAGTAACACCACCAGGAGCAGAAAAACATATACAGGGGCAAGGGAGTTGTAGGGTGGGCAGGGGAATGGGAAAAAATGAGAATTAAGAAGTGTTATATACTGATACAAATTCTCAATGTTGAGTGTGATCATGATGTGTATATAAAATGTACTAGCTAGCAACAAATGCTGGTGAGGTTGTAGAGAAAAAGGAACCCTTCTCCACTGTTGGTGGGAATGAAGATTGGTAAAACCATTATGGAGACTAGTGTGGAAATTCCTCAAAAAACTAGGATTAGAGTTCCCATTTGACCCAGCTATTCCCTTGCTGGGGATATACACAAAAGAAATGCAAGATTCATATCACAGTGACATATATGCACCCATGTTTATAGCTGCTCAGTTCATGATAGCTAAATCTTGGAAACAACCCAAATGCCCATCAACTCTAAACTGGATAAAGATGTCGGGGGGGGGGGTTCATATAAACTGGAATATTACTCTGCCATAAAGAATGATGAGATTGAATCATTTATACTCAAATGAATGTAACTTCAGGACATAATCATAAGTAAAATAAATAGGTCACAGATATGTAAATATTGTATCTTTTCTCTGGTATGAGAAACTAAAGTTGTAAACGTGTTCTAGAATGCATGATCAAAATTGTGAAATAGCAAATATTCAAAGGGAAATAGGGTATAGGAGTAAATAATGAGGAAGGAAAAAAATTGATGATAAACAAAAAGGTAACAAAGCTCTTGTGTATATAGGGCCGGGAGGGTGGTAAGGTGGGGAGGGGAGGGGAAAAATGAGAATTAAATTGTGTCATATACTGGTACAAATTCTCAATGTGGAGTGTAATTGTGATGTGTATATATAATGTACCAATAAAAGTACCAATAAAAAATTTTTAAAAATTTAAAAACAAACCAAAAAAAAGCAATACCAACAAGAATAATGAGGTTGAGTCATTTATACTCAAATAAACATATCTTAAGGACATGCTTATAAGTGAAATAAATAGGTCACAGACATGTAAATATCATATCTTTTCTCTGGTATGAGAAACTGAAGTTGTAAATGTGTTCTAGAATGCATGATCAATATTGTGAAATAGTAAATATTCGAAGGGAAATGCAGTTTAGGGTAAATAATGAGGGGAAAGAAAAGAATTGATGGTAAAAAAGGAAACAAAGCTTGTGTATATTGGGCCAAGGGGTTGTAGAGTGGGTAGGAAAAGGGGGAAGTGAGAATTCAGTCATATCATATACTGGTACAAATTCTCAGTGTGGTGTGTAATTTTGATGTGCATACAGAATGTACCAATAAATTAATTTTTAAAAAAGATTCAAATCAAAAAAATAAATGGGACAAGAGAAAAATAGAAGAACTCAAAAAGATAAACAAACTCAAGGTCTTGCTGAGGGTCACCAAAAACAGTGTTACCTCAGAAGGGACCCCAAAGAAAAAGTGAAAGCTTTCTTAGGGTTAGATATAACTGATGCTTTAGAGTCCCTCAAATCTGAAGCCACTGCTTTCTCAGGACTAAATGGTACTTCAGTTCTTTTTAATTAAAATAAAATAGAACTTTTCAAAACTCTGCAAGACAGAGACTGGGTAAAGGGTTTCACATGTCTTAAATCTGTCAAATGCAAAGCCTAGGTATATCTTGTTATTACTGCATTCTACCCAACAATTTTGCTAAGTTACAGAATAGTCACTAATCTAAAAGTCCTTGCCCCAGATCTGACACTTCTCCCTCAGTGACTAACACCACATGAAGGAGTTTCATATAACACTGCACTTCCTTATGTCTGAGCAAACTCTCCCAGGAAAACAGGGAATTTGAGTTTTGTGACCTTGATATTACTTTCTCTGAGCAACTTGATGGATTCAAAGCAAACTCCAATTATAACTTCCTCTTGCCTTATTTGAGAGTCAGGAAAACAAATGTGTATAATACTTTCTCTAAAACAAAAATTACAAGTCCTGCAGCAAAAGCCAAATACAAATTCCTTTGTATATAAACTACATACATACTGAAAGATTAAATAAGTAGGATTGCTAAACAAAGGAGCTTTGTTGGGGAATTAGCTTAATGGCACTGCACCTATCTTGCAAGCAAAAGGGCCCGAGTTCAATCCCTGGTACCAACAAAAAATTAAAAATAAATATATGAAGGAGCTTTAAACAAAATAATGACAGTGATATTCTTCCTTCCCCAGTGTGATTATGTTGCAAACTTTCAAATTAGAGTGCAATGATTTTAGCCTAACCTATTTAAGTACAGTCTTCTTAAATTATTTTTTTAATTTTTATTGGTATATGAGGCAGTACATCCATTTTACAATTATCTTAGGGAGTGGGTACATTTACATAATGTATCTTGTTCCTTTTATAAAGCTTACCCTCCCCTTACCCCTCTCTCCCTGCTTCTTTCTCTTTTTGTAGTCAGTGGTTCACAAAGGGATAGATTTAATACAGGATACACAATTTTTAAGATTATTTTATAATATACACCCAAAAGAACAAATGCAGAAGAGTTCAAAAGATCTCTCTGCGTGCTAGAGACCAAAGAATCCAGCCAAGAGCCTGGGTACTATAGCAACATCCTCCATGAATCCATATCAAGCATTAGCACCACAAAGGCCCAAAGGTCAGTCAGTGGTGGACACTAGAAAGTCTGCACTGATGGGGTGAAGGATCTGTGTCAGAAGGCTCAAGGATCTGCTCTGGAGCCACAGAGCGACGCTCTTCTCTCCAGAAGTGAGCAGCAGCTGTCCTCAGTGACTGCAAGGACCCAACCAAGCTCCTCTAATGATGAAAACAGCTGAGTTTGTATCAGGAAAACCAGCTACAGCCAGCTTCTCCAGGGAAGTCAACAGGACACAGGCTTCCTCTCCCGTTCCCTTTTTATGCCTCAGGTAGGACTTCCACACCCAGAACCACTCTGACTTAGTTCAGCTGGGAGTTCCCTCTTAAACTGCCCATTAATTAATCCACCACATTCCCGTGCCCGCATTTTCCTTCTTGTTTATGCTATTAATCTTAGCTCGTGTTTATATCATCTTTACATTCACTGAAGTTATTATGTTCCTTTTCATGGGACATCTTTATTCTACTTTTTTCCCCTTCTCTTAACCCTCATCCTTTTCCCTTGTTCCCTTGGATTCTTTTCTATTTCCAAGAGATCCATCCGCTCTGCTCTTCTATTCATCTTTTATTACTCTCTTTGTACTTTGCCTTACTCAAATGAGAGACACTATATGGTATTTATTCTTGTGTGTCTGGTTTATTTCACTCCACACTACATTTTCAAGGTGCATCCATTTTCCTAAAATGTCTCAAATTTCTCCTTCTTTATAGCTGAGTAATATTCCATTATATATAGATACCACATTCCTTTATCCATTAGTTGGTTGATGAGTATACAGATTGCTTTCAGGACTTAACTATTGTAAATTGTCCTGCTGCAAATGTTCGTGTGCATGTGTTGCTGTAGTGCGATGCTCTTTGAAGAAGATACTTGAAAGGAGGATAGCTGGGTCATACAGAATTTCTAATTTTAGTTCTTTGAGATATTCCCATCCTGATTTCCATAGTGGTTGTACCAATTTACATTCCCACCAATACAAGAAGGACTCCATTTTCTTCACACCCCGCAATCATTTATTTTTTTATTCCTTGGTGATTGTCATTCTTTCAAAAAAAAGATGGAATCTCAATGTTGTTTTTCTTTGCATTTCCCTAATGGCCAGAGATGTAGAACATTTCTTCATATATTTGTTGGCCGTTTGTACTTCTTCCACTTAACTTTTTTTTTTTTTTAAGACAGGTTCTTGCTTTGTAGTTCAGGCTGTCCCTGAGCTCACTAAGTAGCCCAGGCAAGCCTTGAACTAAGCAATCCTCCTGCCTCTGCCTCCCAAGTGCTGGAATTACAGGCTTGAGCCACCAACCCTGGCATTCGTGGTATGTGGTACTGATTGCCAGTGGGCGTGACCCACCACACCCGGTTTTGTTGTACGTGGTTACCAGGGATTGAACCAGGGACCTTGCACTTGCTAGGCAGGTGCTGGAACCACTGAGCCAAATCTCCGGCCCTCACTTGCTCTTTCTTGACTGGATCTTTTATTTAAGGAGGTTTAGGTTTTTTAGTTCTTTATATATTTTGGATATTCTGTCTGAAGAGTTCCCCATTTTGTCTCTTCACTCTGGTAATTGATCCTTTTGCTATACAAAAGTTTTTTAATCTGATGTAACCCCACTTGTTGATTCTTGCTATTATTTCTTGTGCAACTGCAGTTCTGTTTAGAAAGTTCTTTCCTATACCTACGACTTCAAGTTTCTTAACTATATCTTCCAGTAGGTTCAATGTGTCTGTTTTAATGTTTAGATCATTAACCCATTCTGATTTTAACTTAGTACACACTGAGAGAGATAAATGGGTCCAGTTTCAATTTTCTGTAAGTTATCCAGTTTTTCCAGCACCTCTTGAGTAGACTGTCTTTCCTGCATTGTGAGCTTTTGGCCCTTCTGTGAAAGACCAAATGCATGAATGTATCTGGAGTTGTTTTTGCATCCCCTATTCTATTCCATTTATCCACACATCTGTTTTTGTTGTAGAACTACCTATTTTTATCACTGTTACATGATAGTATGACTTGAAGTCAGGAATTTCAATACTTCCTTCTTTCCCCTTGTTCCCAAAATTGCTCTTGCTATTCTGGTCTCTCTCTTCTGGTTCCATATGAATTTTAGGATCATTCTTCTAAACCTGTAAAATATACTCTTGGTATTTTGATTGGGACTGCATTGAACCCATGTAATGGTTTTGGGATTATGGCCAGTTTGACAATATTCTGACTATCCAGGAGTAAGGGACATCTTTCAATTTTTCTGAATTCCTCTTCAATCCCCTTTTTCAGAGTTCTGTAGTTTTATAAAGATCATTCACTTGCTTGTTTATCTTAGTTCCTAGGTTTCATTTTTCTTGAAGCTACTGTGAATATTATTTTTCTATTGTCCTCTTCAAGTTCACTATTGGTATAACAAATGCTAATGATCTTTGTGTGTTAATCTCTTATCCTGATACATTGTTGAAGCTGGTTTTAATTCTTTTTTTTTAAATGAATTATTTAGGACTGGAGGATTGGCTCAGTGGTTCCGGCGCCTGCCTCACAAGCGCAAGGTCCTGAGTTCGATCCCCGGAAACCACATACAATGCTGGGCGTGGAGACTCATGCCCACCACCAATCAATATCACATACCACAGTGCTGGGCATGGTGGCTCATGCCTGTAATCCCAGCACTCGGGAGGCAGAGACAGGAGGATTGCTGAGTTCGAGGCTTGCCTGGGCTACACAGTGAGCTCAGAGCCAGCCCGAACTACAAAGCGAGACCCTGTCTCCAAAAAAAAAATGAATTATTTATTGCTACATTTTATAGGCAGCTCACAATCACACTCTACATTGGGTAATTTGTACCAGTATGTGACATGAGTTCTCATTTTTACCCATATCCCTACCCACCCCACAACTCCCTACCCACAATATACATGTGCTTTCTTTTTCTTCTCAAATCATATTTATTCTTTCCCCTCATTACTTTCCCCTACCACATTCCCTTTGAATATTTCCTATTTCACAAAATCTATCATACATTCTAGAACTCATGGACATCTACACATCCTCAGGCTGCTTTTAATTCTAAGAGGTTTTTGTTGGATTCCTTCAGGTCTTCTGTGTACAGCATCATGTCATCTGCAAATAATTTTAGTTCATTCTTTCCTGTACGTATTCCTTTTCTTTCTTTCTCTGATTGCTCTGGGTAATGTTTCAACTTCTATGCTGAACAGAAATGGTGATAGTGGGTATCTTCGTCTTGTTTCTGACTTTAGGAGGAATGCTTTTACTTTTTCTCCATTTAATATGATGTTGGTTATTGGTTTCTCACAAATAGTTCTTACCAAATTTAGGCATGATCTTTCTATGCCTGTTTTCAGAATTTTTATCACAAAGCAGTGTTGAATTTTGTCAAAAGCCTTTTCTGTATCTATTGATATGATCATGTGGGGTTTTTACCTTGCTTTTGTCTATATGATGTATTACATTTATTGATTTGTGTATGTTGAATAGAGGGGTTCTTAAATTATTATGCTATTTGTTCTAATATGAAAAAATTGAGGCTTTTTCAGAGGTTTCAGCCTCCAATCAGAGACTCAGCTTAAAAGCTCATACAATGCTAACAACAGCTCTTGGTTATTGCAGGTACCAACTGCTACTTATACCTCAGTAGACATTAGGATTTAGCCACAATTCTTTTATTTCCAAAGTATCTGCCAGCAAACAGTATGCAATGGTGTGTTCCAAAAATAATTAGTAATTTGTTTGTATAGGAAGGATTTGTATAGGAAGAATTTGTATGATAAAGGAAGTCACATCCAGCCTTTCTTTATGTACATCAAGACCCTCTATTTCTTTTTAGTGTATCCTGGTCAGGTTCTTTCTCACAAACATGTTCTGCTCACTTGTGCAAAAACAGTAAAGATATTCCAATTCTCAGGTAATATATTCTAGTGCTTAGCAATGACTCCTTTCCATGTCTGGAAATACTAGTGCCAGCCAAATTAGACTAAGCCCACCTCAACCCTCCCCCAAGAAACCGCGTGTACACTCTAAAAATGACCAATCATAGATTAGGGAAGGGAGGCAACACTCAGAGAGTGAATCATTTCAAGGGATGAATTTCCTAGTTTTTTTCCTTCTTTTATCTTCTGATTTCGATACAGCAGTGATCTCACTGCAAAACTGTTAGCAAGCCTGGAACTTAAAATACTGAGAGAAAATCAATTTGAAAACTAGGCTTACCTTGGAACCACAGGTCCATGCTTCCTGAAAATGGCAAGATATAATTTACATTTTAAACTCAATCAGGTTGGTTTGCTGCTAATAAAATCAATATTCTCTACAAAATGTAATAAGAGTTGAAGATTTATAACATCCAAAATGTCCACAATGCAATAAAAAGTACTCAGTACTCCCACCCATGAAATTATAAAATCCCTTATCACCATCATGGTATCCTATACACATTATTTGTGATTAAGTCACTCATTTCATAGCAAAAGAGGAGTAGCCAAGGGCTCACCCTCACGGTACCACATGCTACATCCCTGTTAAAAGCAGGGCTAAGAGTGGAGACACGCTCACCAACAATCAACACCGCATACCACAATGCCGGACGTGGTGGCTCACGCCTGTAATCCCAGCACTCGGGAGGCAGGGACAGGAGGATTGCTGAGTTCGCGGCGGCTTGCCTGGGCACCATAGTGAGCTCAGGGCCAGCCTGAACTACAAAGTGAGACCCTGTCTTAAAAAAAAAAAAAAAAAAAAAAGCAGAGCTAAGAGAATGCTGGGCTGGTCTGAAGATTTGGTTACAGAAGCAGATGGAAGACAATACCAAGAAAGGGGGGAGATCTGTCACAGGCTGGGGAACACAGTTTGCACCGTCAATATAGAGTGCTGTTTCCCCCACAGCCAGAATACACTGACTCAAGAATCTAAAGGCAGAAATGGGACTGACTCATTTCACTACTGTTTCTAAAATACACTTGCATACATTTTAATTCCAGCTCCTACCACTTTGAATTTTTCAGACTTGGAGATCTTCATTGTTCACAAAACAGGAGTGCTTCCTACCATTGAATTGGCATTTGAGACAAAGTACAGGGTAACATGGGCTCTTGAGTCTCTAGACAAAGTACAGCATAGCACGGACTCCTTGAGTCTCTAGACCAACAGAAAAAGAAGGGCAAGTAACAATGCCAGCTGAATAACTATCCTGACTACTCACAGAAATTAGATTACTGCTACTCAGTAAAAGCAAAGAGGATTATGTCTAAAACTCAGAAGATTGTCTGAGCCATCTCTCAGTATTTCTGTGTAATGATAAAAGTTAATGAGAAGCTATAGATGGTCCAAATAAATCAATAAAGGCAGGAACACTGAAGGTTCGGGATTCTCAGGAATGAGGTACCTGAACAGGGAAAGAATACATAGCAGCTAACATTTCCTATGGGCAAAGGAAGTACAAGTGGAAGAAGAAGTTACAAGTGTCAGAGGCAGAACTGTTATTATAAAAATATGGACCATAGTAGCTGTGCATGCTTATTACACACTACATTGTGTGTGTGCATATATTTTGTTTTGGTCTTCCTTTCCTTATTATTTTTACAATTGATATTATTTTAGGGGGTGACTTTATGATTTAAAGATAGAAGATTATTTAAAGCAAACTGTGACTGAATTTGATAAGGTAGATACATGAATTATCTTCCAATGTTGTTAGAATTTTGTATCTCATGCTGAATGAAAGGATGAATATTTGCATATAGAATGCACAGTGGAGGTGCTAAATTCAGATACAGGTTATGCTTCCACCTCAGTGAATGTAATACAGTGGTGAGAATGGGACCCATAACATTTTGTTCTACAGTAAATGAAAAAAGAAAAATGTTGACTTTCATTATTATATATGAATGATTAAGGAATTATGTAGAATCTAGATCTTGTGCCAAATACCACTATTTTTCTCAATCCAACTTCTAGGCCCCTGAAGTAAACTGCTAGAAGAAATGGGAATCTCAGACCCCAGAAATTTTTGAAGCTGTTATCATCTGTCCATAATTCAAGTGAAGATTAAAAATTATGGACAAGAGGATACGCAGATTAAGTATCTGTTCTTTTAAGAAGGACTTTCTTGAAGTTAAAAACAAAACCTAAATAAGATTATTTCAATGAGTATTGAAGGAGTTACAGTACATTTGAAATTCCTTAAATAAAAATTTTATTTAATTTTAAAAAGCCAAGTATAGGGCCAGAGATTTAGCTCAGTGGTTCCAGCACCTGCCTTGCAAGTGCAAGATCCTGAGTTTGATCCCCGGTAACCACCTACAAGGCTGGGTGTGGTGACTCACACCCACTAGCAATCAATACCACCTACCACAGTGCCAGGCATGGTGGCTCATGCCTGTAATCCCAGCACTCGGGAGGCAGAGACAGGAGGATTGCTGAGTTTGAGGCTTGCCTGGACTACTTAGTGAGCTCAGGGCCAGCCTGAACTACAAAGCGAGACCCTGTCTCAAAAAAAAAAAAAAAAAAGCCAAGTGTAGTTGATCTTTTTAGATGAATGTTCATACCAACTTAGCATTAATAAAAGGAGAAAAATTAAAAACTGCCAAAATACCTATCACCATGTTAACGGGTAAAAACAATGTGGTATTTCCATAAAATGAAATAGTACTCAGTGATTCAGAGGAATGAGTGGCCTGAGACTTCTACTTTCCAAGGATGAAAAGATATAATTATGTTTTTCCCCCTTCTAAGTAAAATTAAAACTTATGCATAATACATAAAATAAAGCTAAGAAGACTCTGAAAAGGATTTTAAAAAGGCAGTTCAACTAGAAACCTTAGCACTAGTAAGGCATCAGAGATTGTGTCAGATGAGCCTTAGTGGAATGTCAGTAGTTTCATCACTGCCTAGAAGTACTTATAAATGAGACTAAAATGATCATACACTGGCTCATAGGTGTTACTTCTTCACAGCTGGCTAACTTGAATTAGTTTTTTTTAGCCATTTAAGCCTATTTATTTTGCTCCAAGAAATTGTACCAAGCATCTTATAGCTATAGATAAAATACTCTTAGCATAAAGACCTCAAGCTTGTGCTATCCTTCTGACATAGAGACATCCCATAAGGTTAAGTGCTATCACCTAGACATGTAAGTTTCCTTTCCAACTGCTTCCTTCCTTACCTGTTTCCCTTTCTGAGTCTCTGTGATATGCTGTGAAGTTCTCCTGCATGTAAACTGGTCAACACATTATCCCCCAAATCCTTCAAACCTGTTGTACACAGTAGGAGACCCCCTCCTTCCTCCATGATGCTAATGGAGCCCATTAAGGAATAGAAATGAGTTGTTACTACCACCCACAGCTAGGGAAGTATCAGTAGAGGGCTACCTTTCAGTGACCTGCCCATATGCTGATTCCTTCCATTGGGTATCAGTAAGGGCCAATAATAAACCTGGACTTCTATCTCCATTTAATAGTAATGAAATAGTATTCTGTCCTTCCTTTCCCACAACAGTGTCAGAAGAAGCTGTTTAATACAGAATATTAAGATCCAAATTTTCATAACATAAAAACCCAAGTGCCCAGGTTTCAATTAAAAAATCAATTTATCAAACCAGAAATATCTTAAATTAATGAAAAAAGATAATCAACAGCTGTCAGCACTGAAAGGACAGAAATGTCAGAATTACCTCACAAAGATTTCAAAGGAGCCATCATAAAAATGCTTCACTAAATAATTAAGAATATGCTTGAAATAAATTGGAAAATCAAAAATCTTGGCTAAGAAATCAAAATCTTAAAAAGAACCAAATGGAAAATTTTTAGAACTAAAAAATGCAACAACTGAAATTTTCAAAATCCTTAATGGATGGTCTTGGCAACAGAGTGGAAAGAACCAGTGAACTGGAAGACATAACAATATATGATAAAATATAAAATGACAAAAAACAGAATACCCTAATTCTAAAGGATGATACAAAAAGAGAAAGTCAAAAACTAAAATCCAGGATGAACATAAACACAAAATTCCTAAAGAAACCAGATGTGATGGTGCATGCCTATAATCCTAACACTGGGGAGGATGAGGCAGGAGGATCATCTCGAATTGGAGGCCACCCTAGGCTACATACTGAAATCAAGGGCAACCTGACCTACAGAGCAAGATCCTGTCTCAAAAATTTTTTTCCCTAAATAAAATAATTAGCAAATATAGTCTTCTAATATATTAGAGAAATTATATGCCAAAACCAAGTGGGAATTATTTCAGGACTGCTTTAATATTCAAGAACTAATCAATATAATCCATGATTTGCAAAGACTAAAGAAAAAATATATGATCATATTAATTGATAGAGAAAATAAATTTGATATAGTTCAGTACATATTCATGGTAATGTTTTTAAATGTCTTAGCAAACATAGGGAAAATATTCTTGAAAAAGAGTATTTATTTTACAAAAAAAAGAAAGGCCTATACTTGATGTTATACTTAACAACGCAAAACTGAGCACTCTTCCCCAAGATTCAAAAAAAGGTGAGTTTACCCACCTCATTACTTACACAGCATGATGCTGGTTGTTCCTGCCAGTGCAATAAGATAAATAAAAGAAATGAAAGCCATACAGATGATAAGTAAAAAGATAAAACTCTCCATATTTGCAGATAATTATCAATGCAGAAAATATAAAAAGTATTTTGAAAGGAATATAAAACTATTCATTGACCATTATTCACAAGTATTTATTTATAAAGTAAACATATACAATTAAGTAATATTCTAATTACTGTCATTTTCTTGGCTTCTGCCAAAGCAGTAACACAAAATACTGAGAAGACTGCATCTACACATAAAGAATGCATTTGGGATAAATATATATATATATATTTCAATAATTTAGGTCATAAAAGTGTTTCAGCCATTTATGCAGGAAGTCCTAAATGGCCAACATTTCTAATCAACTGATCAGATTTCTACAAGCTGTCTTCTCATAATCTTCTAGTCATATAGCACATAGATTTTAATTTTTTTTTAAGTAAAGACTTAAGCTGTGGAAGTGGCCCAATGGTACAGAGTTTGCCTGATGTGTGAAAGATGTCAGGTTCAATCCTCATTGCTCCAAAAGAACAAAGGAAAGACTCCTAGAGATGTCTTCAAATGTCCATTTAAGTAAGTCTTGCTTAGCTAATTATAACACACCAGGTTTAGTCTAGTTTCCTCACCTAAGTGTGCAGGTTGTTAGTAGCAATAAAATTTTTACTTCCAGGAATCTTCGAACTGTGACATTTATATGACTATAGGTATAGGTATAGATTGTGATCTGGCTGCTTTAGATTTTCCAGTAATTACAGAACCCTTTACTTCAAAAAGTTATGACTTAATGGAATTTTTTCTTTTACTTAAGGAAAATTTTTACTTGCTTCATTGCTGAGATTGCTCTGAAAAACGGCACTTCACTCAGAAAACTAGGATTAGAGGTCCCATTTGACCCTGCTATTCCCCTGCTAGGAATATACTCAAAGGAATTAGGAGAATCATATCATAAAGATATGTGTGCACCCATGTTCATAGCAGCTCAGTTTGTGATAGCCCAGTCTTGGAAACAACTCACATGCCCATCAACTGGAGACTGGATAAAGAAGATGTGTTTTTTTTTAATGGAGTACTACTCTGCCATAAAGAGTGACACATTTGAGTCATTTATGTGCAAATGGATACACCTTGAGGACATACTAATAAGTGAAATAAATAGATCACAGATATGTAAATATTGTATCTTTTCTCTGGTATGAGAACCTGTAGACGTAAATGAGTCCTAGAATGTATGATAGATTTCGTGAAACAGGAAAAATTCAAAGGGAGTGTGGTAGGGGAAAGTACCGAGGGGAAAGAATAAATATGATTTGAAAAGAAAAAGAAAGCACATGTATATAAGGGGCAGAGGGTTGTGGGTGGGTAGGGATATGGGTAAAAATGACAACTAACTTGTGTCATATACTGGTACAAATTCCCCAAGATTGAGTGTGACTGTGAGCTGTATATAAAATGTATCAATAAAAAATTCAATTTTAAAAAAAGAATAATGGCATTTAAGAAACATGGGTTACCATACATAGTTTTTCTTTTGGTAAACATTAAAAAGAAAAGCATCTACATGATCATATCATGGAAAGAGAGACAGAAACAGAGATGGAGAGACAGAGAGAGACCACCCAGGATGGTCTTTAAATACATGAATTAAAACCAAATTCTGATTGAGTAATAATTTTCCCCCCAATTTAGACCTATTCTCTAATGCAGAAGAAATGTACCATAATATCAGATATTCTTTTCTCATAAAGGAAGCTACTACAAAAAGGTTTTATTTTAATTGTTCAAAGTAACCAGTATCATTGATGAGGAAAAAGCTGACTACTACTTTTGAAACCAAAATATCAAAATCAATTTTAATTAAAATGTAGTTACTTCTTCACACTAGTAAATCAAAAACTAAGATGTAGACTTTCTATGTGCATCAATGCAAACAACTATTGAGCTTTATGTTCTGGAAAAGAATGCCGAGCTAGTGTTTCATCATAAAAAGAAAATGTAATTTGAAGACACTTAATATTTGCCTCTTTGCCAGCACCGTCTGCCTCATCTGAGTCTTCCCATTTCATGAGGAGAGTCAATTCCTCACTTCTATCTGTGACACCAATCACTTATTCAGGATCAAGTCCTCTGGGACAGCCTCTTAATTTGTCAGCAGTAGTTTCTTCCTTCTGTGACTTGTTAACTTTAAATATTTTCTTTTTATGCCATCTTTTCCTTATCAGATTTTTGAGAATTAGACAATGCTCCAATGAACTCTGGGTAATATAAATTTTCTTTCACTTTCAAAGTTTGGTTAGCACTATAAATCCTTTTCACTTCAGGAGATGTTCTACCTTCCCATTCACTTTATGTCAGCTCTCTATTTCTTTCTTTTTTTTTTTTTTGCCACAAGTTCTTCAGACTCTGTCTCTTCAACTTTTTTACTCTTTAAATTCTATTTATTTCTCATTATTTTTCAATGTAGCTTTTATTGCAGACCTGAATAATTTCACTCACCACCTCCAAGGTCCTCTGGGTCAAGGATCTATTTAGTGTCTTCTTCAAAAAACCTTTTTATAAAAAGATAAAGCTCCTCACAAGTGAGTTCAGCAATGTGGTAGGACATAGTGTAAACATACAAAAATTAAATGTATTTCTTTGGATTAGCCATGAATGAATGGATACTAAACTACCCTTTTATAATCACTAAAAATAAAAAACCTGGGTGTAGGGCCGGACATTTAGCTCAGTGATTCCGGTGCCTGCCTCACAAGCGCAAAGTCCTGAGTTCAGTCCCTGTAACCACATACAATGCTGGGCATGGTGACTCATGCCCACCAGCAATCAATACCACATACCACAGTGCCAGGCGTGGTGGCTCACACCTGTAATCTCAGCACTCAGAAAGAAGAGGCAGGAGGATTGCTGAGTTCCAGGCTTGCCTGGGCTATGCAGTGAGCTTAGGGCCAGCCTGAACTACACAAGGAGACCCTGTCTCAAAAACAAACAAACAAACAAAAAAACCTGGGTGTAGATTTAAAACATCTACAAAAGACTCAAGATTGTGGGATTATCAAAGAAATAGTCTCACAGATGAATGGAGCAGAACTGAGAATCTAGAAACAAAGCAACAAAATAACTAAAAAATATTTTATTTTCATGAAAATACACAATAATTTTTCAGTGGACAAAAATATCCTTTTAATTAATAGTACTGGAGAAATCAAACATCTATAGGCAAGAAGAAAACCTTCACCCAAGTCCCATATCTTACATAAAAGTTAATGAATTAATTCAAAATGTATCTCAGTGAACTTAAATGTAAAACATAAAACTTTTAGGCAAAAGGAAATAACAAGGGAAACCATAACCCAGAGATGAAAATTTTCATAAATTATACTTCAACAAAATTTAAAATTTTTGCTTTGTAAAAGGCTCTGTTAAGAAAATGAAAAGAGAAAAAGCTGTAGTCTGAGAGAAAATGTTAGCACATAATATATATAACAAAGGGCATCACTGATATATAAAGAATATTGAAAACAATGGTTAAAAATGAATCAAAATGAAACATGAGCAAGACATGAAAGAACATTTTACTCGAGTTAGTGAAGATGAAATAAGCATATAAAAGATACTTAAAATCAATAATCACTAGAGAAATGCAAATTATAACCTTAAAGAGATGTCACTACACAATCATTGCAATAGCTAAATTAAAACAAAAATAATGATAACCCCAAAGACTGTCAAGGATATAGAGACACTGAATCAGTCACACACTTCTTGTGGAAATGTAAAATGGTATGGCCTCTCTGGAAAACCAAACATGCAACTCCCATAAGATCCAGAGATTCCACTCCTGATCATTTATCCCAGAGAAATGAAATCCTATGATCACAAAAACCTGTGCATGAATGTCTGTAACATCTTTTTTAATTAATAGCAAACACTAGAAGGAACCAGATGTCTTTCAATGGGCAAAGAGCCAAACTATAACACAGACATGTGGAATATTACTCAATGATAGAAAGTAATGAATTGTCATAAGCAACAAGCTGAATAGCTTCTGAGAAATACTGAGTGGGGCAAGTTAGATATTGTGTAATCCAAATTATCTGGGAAAATGAAGGAGGAAGACTATTGAGTTGAAGCCCAGTCTGGGCAACATAGTAAGACACTATCTTAAAAAAGGGGGTGGGGGGCCGGAGGGTTAGCTCAGTGGTTCCGGCGCCTGCCTCGCAAGCGCAAGGACCTGAGTTCGATCCCCAGTTACCACATATAATGCTAGGCGTGGTGGCTCACGCCTGTAATCCCAGCACTCGGGAGGCAGAGACAGGAGGATTGCTGAGTTCACGGCGGCTTGCCTGGGCACCATAGTGAGCTCAGGGCCAGCCTGAACTACAAAGCGAGACCCTGTCTCCAAAAAGCAAAAAAAAAAAAAAAAAAAAAAAAAAAAAAAAAAGGGGGGGTGGGATCCCAAAAAAATTCATGCTGTTACACAAATTATTCCACAAACACAAGATTTTTTAAATCAAATGCTAAAAGTAAAGCATAGATTAGTGATCTCCAGAGGCTAAATAGCAGGTATGAAACTTCTGAATTCTAGCCTAGCACCGAAGCTTGGAAGTCACTACTCCATTACAGTAAGCAAAAATTGTAACAAATTAAAATCAACAATTCTTCATGGACCAGTAACAAGAGAGATTACAGGTTGAGGGGGCTGTTTACCCAAAGTTAGAGTGACTGACAAGTGAGAATACCAATTTAAAAGGGCAGAAATCCACAGGCGGAACCTCTGTGGGAACTGGTTCCAGGGTAGGAAAATCTGAACTGTAATTAATGGAAGTATTTTTAAATATGTCAGTGTTCTGTTCTTAACAAGACCTGCTCTCAGGAGAAATTATTTAAATAGCCTAATCTAGGGGTTTCCAGGGTCTAATCTACCCAGAAGAATGTCCAGCTTGAGCTCAAGCCATTCTGTTCCACCTAAGGAAGGAAGCAGTATTTTTGAAGTGCACAGTCCAGCATAAAGTACACTGAAGGCCCAAGACCTAATCAGTAGACTACAGCACACCTGGCCTCCCCTGCTCCTTATAACCACATGACTAAAAGTTCACTTACACAAGTTCCATCGTGTTCAGCTATTAAGAAAACCTTATGAGACATTGTAAAGGGAAAAATATAGACTAAAGAATTAAAAGAAGACTGATGTTACTAGCACTGCAGGTATATTGGAACTAAGATCAGGAATTTACAACAATTATGACTAAGATGCTCAGTGCTCTCATGGATAAAATAGCACACAGGAACAGATGGATGGTACAAGCAGAGATATGCAAATCCTAAAACCTAAAGAGAAATGTTAGGCATCAAAACACTGTAAAAGATGAAGAATGCCTTTGCTGAATTTATTAGCATAGTGTAATAGAAACCTTTGAAACAGAAAAATAAACAGAATACCCAAAAGCTACAAAAGGTGAAACATACACATAATAAAAATACAAGAAGGAACGAAAGAGTTAAAACAATACAGAAAATTTCCCTCAAATTAATGCCAGACAACTAACCATACTCCAGGAAGCTCAAAGAAAACCAAGCAACTATACATATTCAATGCAATTCCAATTGAGATTCCAATAGTATACTTCACAGAGCTAGAGAAAATAATACAAAAATTCATCTGGAACCACAAGAAACCTAGAATAGCAAAAGCAATTCTAAGCAACCACGACACGGCAGGGGGTATTACAATCCCCAACTTAAAACTCTACTATAAAGCCGCTGTGATCAAAACTGCATGGCACTGGCAAAGTAACAGACCCGAGGACCAGTGGAATAGATTAGAAGATCCAGAAACAACCCCGAACACACTAAGCCACATTATCTTTGTCAAAGAAGCCAAACATCCTCAATGGAGGAAAGACAGCCTCTTTAACAAATGGTGCTGGAAAAACTGGGCTTTAACCTGCCAAAAGCTAAAGCTAGACCTATCTCTTTCACCATGCACAAAACTAAACTCACAATGGATACGAGACTTAAACATTAAAACAGAAACAATAAGCCTGCTGGAAAACAGGTTAAGTAAAACTCTTGGAGACATTGGCTTAGGCAGAGACTTTATGAATAAAACCTCTATAGCACAAGAACTAGCACAAAGAATCAACAAATGGGATCTCATCCTACTGAAAAGCTTCTGCACAGCAAAAGAAGTCACTGGCACTGCTAAAAGACAACCAACAACATGGGAAAAAATATTTACTAACTATTTATCAGACAAAGGGCTATTATCTACAATATACAAAGAACTCAAACAGATCAGCCTCCCCAAGTTTAAAGACCCAATTCAAAAATGGGCATCTGGGCCGGAGGGTTAGCTCAGTGGTTCCGGCGCCTGCCTTGCAAGCGCAAGGACCTGAGTTCGATCCCCAGTTACCACATATAATGCTGGGCGTGGTGGCTCACGCCTGTAATCCCAGCACTCGGGAGGCAGAGACAGGAGGATTGCTGAGTTCGCGGCGGCTTGCCTGGGCACCATAGTGAGCTGAGGGCCAGCCTGAACTACAAAGTGAGACCCTGTCTCCAAAAAGCAAAAAAAAAAAAAAAAAAATGGGCATCTGAAATGAACAGACACTTCTCAGAGGCAGAAGTCAAAGCAGCCAAGAAGCATATGAAGAAATGTTCAACATCACTGGTCATTCGAAAGATGCAAATGAAAACAACACTGAGATTTCATCTCACTCCACAAAGAATGGCCACTATTACAAAATCAACGATAAATGCTGGCGAGGCTGTGTGGAGAAAGGAACCCTTCTCCACTGTTGGTGGGACTGTAGACTTGTGCAACCATTGTGGAGATCTGTGTGGGGATTTCTCAGAAAACTAGGACTAGAGGTCCCATTTGACCCTGCTATGCCCCTGCTAGGAATATACCCAAAAGAATTTTAAAAATCACATTGGAAAGACAGATGTACACCCTTGTTCACATCAGCTCAGTTCGTGATAGCTCAATCTTGGAAACAACCCAAATACCCATCAACTGGAGAGTGGATAAAGAAGATGTGGGGTTTTTTTAATGGAGTATTATTCTGCCATAAAGAATGACAAGATTGATTCATTTATGTGCAAATGGAGACACTTGGAGGTTATACTAATGAGTGAAATAAATAGATCATGATAGGCAAATACTGGATCTTCTCTTTGATATGAACACCTGTAGATGCAAATGAGCTCTAGAAAGTATGACAGTTTTTGTAGAATGGGAAATTTCCATAGGAAATTTGGTGTGGGAATGTAATGAGGAGAAGAATAAATATGACTTAGAAAGAAAATAAAAGAGTATGTATAAAGGGGGTGGGGAGGTGTGGGTGGGTAGGGATATGGGTAAAAATGAAAATTAACTTGTGTCATATACTAGTACAAATTCCCCAGTGTTATGTCTGATTGCGAGATGTATGTAAATTGTACCAATAAAGAATTCAATTAAAAAAACCTGTCAAAAAAAAAGAAAACCAAGCAGGGTGAACATCAGAAAAATATGCAGTTAGATGTATCACTTTGCAGAAAACTGGAGATAAATTTTATTTCCTAAAAGAATCTAGAATGAAGAAAAGTACATTCCCTAGAAGAAAGATTCGAATTACACCTGAAACTTAGAAATCATGTAAGCAAGAAGAGAATGGATGGGCTGGAGGGTTAGCTCAGTGGTTCCGGCAC
>PVIC010034113.1:0-19787 GCA_004025085.1 Thryonomys swinderianus
GGAGGGAGGAAGGGAGGGAGGGAGGAAGGAAAGAAGGAAGGGAGAGAGAAAAAGAGGGAAGGAAAGGGAAGAAGGAAGGAAGGAGGGAGGGAAAGAAGGAGGGAAGGAAGAGAGGAAAGAAACTCTTAAGGGCATAGTTTCTCAAGGCAAATTTTCTTCTTAACACAAAGGGGAAGCCTTGTGTTGCACACTTAACTTCATAGCCTAAGGCATTGTGGTACAAAGAGTAGATATCCCAGCATCCAACTGTCCATGTCTCTGCCTAGATCTACATCTGTTGATAACTATAGCTAACATAAAGCTCATGACCATGATGAACTTTCCAATGGGAGACAAGATAACACAGTAGAATTTATATGCTGAACTGAGTACAGAGCAGTGATGAAGAGCACAGACGCAGGTGCTGTAAGAAAAAGCAGGGTGGCAGGGGTTCTGTGCTTAGGAGAAGATCCAAATACAAAGAGCAGAAAAGCCAAACTTAGCATGGATTATCTGCCCTCTCACAATTAAAAATGCTCAAAATAGGGCTGGGGATTTAGCTAAAGTGGCACTGTGCCAACCTTGGACATACAAGGGCCTGAGTTCAATCCCTAGTACTGAAGAAAAAACAAAAAGCTCTGTGGGCAGGGATGTGGGTAAAAATGAGAACTGACCTGTGTCACATATTGGTACAAATTCCCCAATGCTTTGTGTGATTGTGAGCTGTGTATATAATGTACCAATAAAGTTTACTGAATAATGCAAAAAAAAAACACCTCTAAATGTCTCATTTTTTAAAAATTGACCTTTCATGAAGAACTAAAAGTCTATCCATATAAAACACTCAGCTACTAGACTCAATATTGTTTAACTCTCACGGACATAAGTATGGGATAACTCTAACTTTGACACCTTCCCTTCTACTTTTTATGCTTCTATCACCAAAGGTTTTGCTACTTTAAGGTCAACGTATCTCATAATAACTGTTTTGATTCTTTCATTTACTCATTCTCTTCTCTGATTTTTTGTTTTATTTTTTATCTTTATTAGTCCACATTGGCAGTGCATGATTACGTTTATTGTGGGCCTGAGTATAGGCACATAGCACATCTTGATTCGTTTTACATCCCCTTGCCCTCCACACTCTGCTCTCCGTCCTTGGTTCTTGGCTTTCCTTTATTTATATAAATAGGAATTATTGGTCTTCTCTCCTTACTCACAAGTATGTTTTACAGATACAATTGCCTATCACATGGGAAAACATTTTCCAAAGCAAGCAGCATGGTATCGAAAGAAAGAATTGCTATCGATATTGATAAACATTTACCAGACATTAAAAGACAAGTTGTACTTTGGGGAAGAGACACACACATAATAATGGAGAGCTCATAAAGTTGGAAAGTTAGTCCTGTTTCCCTCTTCAGACTGACTTTTATTCACTATGCCTGCACAATCTGTTGTCTACTGAACCACTCCTTCGGGAGTAGTCTCTATACTGAGCTGCCAATGGATCATGAGTTACATTTTTTTCTTACTTAATTAGAAGGCTCACAAACCATGGATATTTCAAGAATCATAAGTAAATTGTGAATGGCCCATGGCAGAGAGCAAAAACATTTTCACTACTCAAGAAGGATTTTAATTTTCTATTGCTTTCCAAAAATTGCATAACAGTGTGAGGCTACAGATTATGAAGCTGTGATGCACCATATTTCTTAATTAAAATTAAACTCCAATGATCTGTCAGGCAATACAAGTGAAATGCACACCATAATAAGTTGCAGAATTAATTCTCTCTCTCCCTCTCTCTCTTTCTATAAGAAAATTGTTCTAAATTCCTCCACACTACATTTTTACAGCTGTGTAGAAATGCTTTTATAAATCTCTTTTCCAAAAGTCATCCTTAACAGTACAAGCATGTTTAAATGTTTATGTATTTTTCAAATTAACTCATGGAAGAAAACCACAAAACATCTTTGAGAGTCTCTGGGAATGTTTTATATGCAAATGAACATAATTCAGAGACATCTGCCCAATTTGGTCAGGGTTTTATTTTTTATTTTATTTTTTATTTTGTTTTTTGTTGTTGTTGTTTTAACCAGTATCCATGAAACCAAAATATTATGGTAGGCAAACCATAAACCCATCTATGACGCCAAGTTGTGTAATCTTTGCTAACTTCTATACTTTCTCTGGACCTTAGATTATAATCCTCACTAAAATGAAACAAGTAGGCTACATTCTATAAAAAGTACCTGTGACAATCCCTAACTTACTTCAAATAACTAACATCTCATGTCTCATGATAGTAGTTTCACTTGGTCATATGGTTCTAGATAAAATCTTTATTTTCTGTCTTCCTTTGCTGCTAAGCATAACCATATGGAAAACATCAAGTCAAGAGCTTCTGAGTCAAAATGCTTTTTTCCCTTAAAAGGAAGAAACATGTCCTCTCCTCCCCACTCCCTTCCCAAAAGCAAAGAGATAGGTGCCATGGGTAGACAAGATAGCCTTCTTGAACTATCTGGACAAGTACAACATAGCCTAGTGAAGACAAAGCAGTACAATGGGAAGAGACTAGTTCTCCAATACCATGGAGCTGCATGCAGATCCTGGTATTTAAATCTGGTCTACAACAGAGAGCAACAATACATATGTGGCTATGTTTTAAGGATTATACCTAGCTGTCCTCCCCAAATCTCCTGTGCTCATAGGTGGGACTTCAGGGGAGGTGATTGGATCATAGAAGTGTGATATTCATCAGTGGTTTAGCCACTGTTGAGTTTACAGCTAAGTGATGTTGGGAGGTGGAGCCTGTGGAGGAGGTGGGTCGCTGAGGACATGGCACGGAATGATCTATCTTCCTCGCTTCCTAGACAGCTGTCTGCTTCCTGACTGCTTTGCCATAAGCAAACCTCCTCTACCATGCCCTTCTGCCATGCTGCCCTGCCTTGGAACCAGCCAGCTATGGACTGAAACCTCCAGAAACCATCAACCAAACTAAACCTCACCTCCTATAACTTGTGGATGCCAGGTATTGGGTCTTAGGGATGAAAAAATGACTAAGGCACTACTCTTCTGCTGTTTTAGGACAGCTGAAGTTAACTACTGTGTTCTCTCTTAGTGAAAAACAGTATGACATAGTGAAACATCATGAAGTTTTCCAAAGTAGTAGGCCTAAGTTCAAATATGCTTCTATTGTGATTTTATGCAAATTCCTAAACAATCTCTGGAACTCTACTTTCTCATGTCTCGATAATATAAAGATTGTGAGGCTAGTACATTGCCAAGTACTTGGTAAGTAATCCACAAGTGATGGTGGTTAGTGTGTCCATTAGGCAGTATAGCATGCTTGTGGGGAGGACCTGGTGTCATCCAATTTTGTCATTGATAAGGGGTGATTTACCACTTTCAAACACAAAACTGTTATTTCATAACAGGCTTGTGCTTAATCACCTTAATATCCTGAAATCCCTGAATATATTTAAATACAAACCCTTTCCCCATGTGTAGCTTCTGATCTTGCAATCAGACAGAAATGCTATATCCAGTGCAAACTAGAAGATCAGAGTCCCTAAGCCTTAATCCTCTCTTTATTCATAAATTTTGAGTGACCACTGAGTTTCCCACTGCCCAGGATTATGGAATGAAGCTAGGTTTTTATAAAACCGGATATGTGAAATTTAGAATAATATAATTATCCTGAGCCACATCATGGCTGTTGAATAAATATTACATTTGTGGAAATGTTTTAAATGTGCGATCCTGACAGATTAGACCTGACAAGGAACTGCTAAAACTGTCTTGCTCTTCCAAACACCATGCTCTTTGTCACAAACTCAGCCAAATCAGGCAGCAGGAAAAGTCATCTAAGCTCCGCTCTAGGGAAAGTCCTTTCATCCCCCAAAGGTAAGTTTGAAAACTAATTTATTGAACATCTTGAAGATTTTTTCACCTTCCCCTTGAAATTCTAGATGTAGCTCAGAATAGAATTAAATTACAGAACTAGTTGCTTTTACCTGGGAAAGAAATTTTTACATTCACTCTAAAATGCTTCCTTCCCTAGTCGGAATAGAAGTTCGTCACCATTACAAGCCTTCATCCAGAGAAGTCATGGCACATAAGCATTTCCCCAGAAAGTCTCTGACTATATATTTCTTTTATATTATGACTTGTGTGGTTGAAAATCTATAATCTTTTTTCATTTTAAAATAAATACCTGCCCTAACCTTTAGAGGATTGATATAGAGTTTTGAATTATACTTCAAACAAAAAACTGGATAAATGTTGAAATCACTGAACAGTTTTTACCCAGAAATAAAAAGAAAATGACTCATCCCAGGCCTTGTTATATAATATATTGGGTTTTTTGGTAGTATTTTTTCTTCAATTAGGGTGCATAAGTCTTTTCAGTCTACCTGCTTGTCATCTTTCTGTCAAAAGATTTCTCCCATCATATTCTTTCTACCTCTCAAAACACTTCACTTTAAAATTTTTATCACAGAATTTTCTAAGGTTTTTTTTTTGAGGTTATGTCACATAGCACAAAATGTAAAAGGCTCCTATTTTTAAAAACTCAGCCTTAATAAGAAAAAAGGCTTAACTGACTATCCAGAGTATCTTTTCTGAATTGAACCTATAATCATTCTCCTTAAAATTTCTCATACAGCTCTAAAGCTTGATAGACATTTGGCCTCATTAAAGTTAATGTGACATAACTACAAAAACAGAGAGAATAAAATGGCACATACAGGCTTCTTTTTCAGTCTCAAGTCCTTTTCCTGAGGTTCTCTGGCTTTGTACTGGGAGAATCTCTGCCTGAAGAATGAGCTTGCACTGAAGTTAAAGTTCATTTGCTTGGATATACCGGCACTGTAAAAAAGATCATCCTTCTCAAAGGGTCTCATCATTGTCTTTGAAGGCTCTTCAATAGCCTCTTATTAGACTCCTTGTAATTTAAATGGTGCCATACAACTAAAGATTCTATACAAACAAAATTCTCCTGTCTTCATTCAGTTCTTCCCATCAAAATCCTTCTCTTACAATAGCTCTTCTTAATCAGAGGGCCAAGAGCAGGACCAAGTAGCTTTTCCATCCCAAGATTCACAGACAGCTGGTGGAAAAAACAGCCTAGAGACAGAATTCCAGAGGCGAGGCCAGGACTTCAGGAGGTAAAAGGAAAGCAGAAAGTAGAACCTCCCAGAAATGGCCCAGGCAGTAGCATTTGCATTTAAAAGCACTCTCTAGAATTGTCTTTTCAAATGTAAATAACTATAACATCTTCTGTATGTGTGTGTGTGTGTGTGTGTGTGTGTGTGTGTGAATGAGTGTAAGTGTGTGCATGTGTTAGCAAATTTCTCTAACAGATTTTGGAATTAACTATGTTTCATTTCTCTGTTGTGCAGTTTTATCAGGTCAGAGGTGGAGCAATTTATGTTTCCAGCTCAATTAGAATCAAGGAGTCTCTGAAAACTCCTATTTTAAAAATGCCATTAACCTCTTGAGCCTAAAGAAGCAAAAATACCCATTGTGGAAAACTTGACTGAGAAGATTCCTAATAAGGCAATTAATTCAACCTCACCCCTGCAGTAGTCAGAGTCTAGAACCATTGAGGAACATAAATGGCCTGTCTATTGCAGCACTGTTACACAAAAGCATCTGCATTAACTCTGAACTCGAGGTGTTCATCCATTCACTTATAACCAGCAGTGATTTATTTTAGTCAGTTGTATAAGCTAAACACAAGGAACCCAAAAAAGCTAAGGAATAAGGGAAGAATTTTAACACACAATCAGTCCTTATTATCTATCAGGAATTGGTTCCAAGATGTCCACAGATATCAAAATCCTTGGATCTGGTATTCGCTTATAACCTACACTCAAACCTCCATACACCTTAAATCATCTCTACCTTACTTATAATGTCTAATGAAACATAAATACTATGTAAATAGCTGTTTTACTCTGTCTAGGGAACGACAAGGAAAACTGTATAAATGACATACTATGTTTTAAAATGTTTTTGACCCACAGGTGGTTGAATCTACTGACAAAACCCACACTGTGCAACATCTACTGTACTTTGATGGTGCCAACCTAAAATACTGACATGAACCCAATTCCACAAGTAAGGAAACAGGCTCATCTAGGCTACACAACCAATCAAAATTATATCATTAGAGTGAAAAATGGGACACACATCTATCTTAATGTAAGAACCTTGCTCCTTTCCTATTATCAGCCTCCTTCCCAGAAGATTAGCTTTGTGTTTCCCATCCATTTTAAGATATAAAGCAAACAGTTTTAACTAGATCTGAGCAGAGTAAGCGATTGATTATTTTCAATGTTCTCTGATGGCAAAATCCAGGTCTGGCTGAGCCGACGGCACCACATGCCAGTCTCCTAGGTTCTGAGAGAGCCTTTGACCCTCAGTAGACTAAATTGAGACCAAAGCCAGCATTAAGTTGTTGAGTTAATGAGGGCATGCCATAGCAAGGCCAACGATTGCCTGGTCCTCCCTAATGTTGGGCCCCTCCTCTGACAACCATAGACCAATCCCCAATAGCCACCACAAACCGCTCCCACCACTTGTGCTCTATAACACCCTACACTGCATTCATTAAATGGAAGGCTCCAGAAACTTCCCCAGAGTCTGGTATGTGTGTGTGTGTGTGTGTGTGTGTGTGTGTGTGACTCTGTGCCTCCTCCTCCCATGTGCAGCTCCACAACAACAACAGTCCTCCACCAAAAACAGTTGAAATAAATTTAGCTTGTCCATATGAATCATAGAATTTACTTTATGGGTTAAAGTAGGGTACAGTTTCACTATAAAATGCCCTACTGATTAAAAAAAAAACATGCTGAAAAAATATCAGCTGACATTGTGATGTACTTGTTACCAGACAGAAATCAAGAAAGCACTTACAAAGACCTGAATGAAGAATTTAATGGACCAGCACTTCTGTTTCCTATTAGCATTTAAAACAAGAACGATTTCTGACAGGTTCACACTGTCAGATCAGAAGACTGCCAGCAAGCACAAAAACATTTGTTAAGTAAGAAACTATTAGGTGAATTTCTTAACTTAAATTTATTAACACTTTATCAAAAATGGCTGTATCCAAAGACTTAGAAATATTCTTGTTTTACAGTGTCTATTCAATTTGTTTTAACAGACAAATCTTCTTGATTACATTCTCCAGACTCATACATTCTGAAGAGTGTATTCAGAGTGGACATATCCGCAAATGCAAACGCATGAGGAGTAGAGAAAGGTGTGACCCAGGGGCAGTCGGTCTCACACTATAGCAAACTGAACTCCTGCTTCACTGCGTGCATCCGTTCTTCAAGACTGACTCTTAATGTGCAAGTCAAATTTCTTCTGTTAACCTCCCACTACTGGAAACACCAAGTATTTTACTATTATTTTATATTAAAATGTATTTACTAAGAAAAGTATTACTTCAACTTGCCAAGTTAAAATTTGTTTGTGTTTCAACTTGTATTAATAATGACCAAATTGTCCCTAAAACCCAACTGTTGGCAGTTGGGACTACCTCATTGCAAGGAGACCAGTGGACACACATTAAGACACTTAACTCCACTTCTTCAGCTGACAATCCTGTGCTATTTAAAGTTTGTGCAATGTATTACTCTGCACACATTTCTATTATGAAATACCTGAAGCAAAGTTTATTTTAAAAAGAGGTTTATTTAGCTCAAAATGTTGGCTCCTAAAAGTCTAAGACCTGGCAATTTGGTCTCTTGCAGAGTTTAAAGCAGATGAACTCATTGTGGAAGCACATAAGCATGGAAGAAGTCAAGATACCAAACAAGAGGCCAGAGAGCTGAGGATGGGCCTGAGCAATGCAGGCTCATTATCTTTATAACAACTCTTTGGTAAGAACCGACTCATGGAACCGTGAGAACTGAAATCGCATTACAGCAGAGGTCCTGGGTACCTGACAGCCTCACTCCCTTTCTCATTACCCCTCTCAGGGCTGCACCTCTGATACATGAATCTTTGGGGGACAAACTATGTGCAAACTGTAGTAAACAGAATAAAATTGTTGGCTTTATCCTAACGATAACCTGAAATGCTTCGATGTCAGAAAATAGCCATTTCAGTAGTACTGATATAGTGACTGGAGATTATTTTTAACAGATCAGTTGCTCAGAGCAAAAAGTGGGAGCACCAGGAATGCTGATTTGTTTCATCTGGTCAGCTACTAATTAATAATAACCTTTATGTCACCTCAAGCTTGTCTTCCTCTTGTTTCTTTGTTGGACGTCTGCTTTTCTTCATATTTTGATAATTTTGATTATGACAGCCTGAGGGAATACCAGGAAAATAAATGGGATCTAATTATTAAAAATTTATTGTATATTTCAAAGCCAAATTTAAACAATTCTGAGACAGTCTCTAATTTAAAATTATAATATTCATTTTTTTATTTAGGCTACCTTTCACTCAGCAAACAAATATAACTTCTTTATGCTAAGTAGCAGGGAAGAGAAAGAATGAATCTAACATGATCTCTGATAAATTCCTAGGCTAGTAGCAGAAAGAGAAATATCAATTATTTATTTCCACCAAATAGCTATCTGACACCTAACCCAAAAAATCCAGTTGCATAAAGCAGTAAGTATGTATTTATTAACCAATAAGCCTCTGAGCCAGTGATATAGCCCGGACTATTTATAAGACAGTTGTTCTAATGTGGCTACATTCACAAGGCTGGGGGGTAGCTATTTAGAGTCTCTCTGACTGATATAATTCAGGCAAACAGGGTATGTTTCACACATTCCTTATCCTTTGAGAAGCTAGTCCAGGAATAGTCTCAAGGCAATGGAAAAGAAAATAAAACCACACAACCAGAAACACGCAAGCATATTTTCCTGACTCTGTGTCAAGATAGAAGTAGCTTATTGGCCAAAATTCAGGATTAACTTAAGCATTAAACAGCAAGGAAGTAACCCCTGCCATTTGGGAGGACACTGAAAGTCACATGATGAAGGGCACAAAAATGGAGGAAAATAATCATTATAATCTTCGACTGAAGAATGAATAGATAAGATACTGTCTTTTTCTAAAAGCAAAGGGATAATTGCCATAAAGGATGAAGAGAATACTGTGAGCACTCAGGGTAAGATCTGATCCTTCTAGAAAACCAACAAGTTTCAACTAATAAAATTCAAACTAAAATTGGTTCCTAAAAGCTGCCTGTCTGTGAAGACACATCTACGAAAAGCACACCTACAATGGCAAAGGGATATGTGTAAGAACACTGCATAGGGAATAATAAAAACACATTGTAGTGGGAGCTGAGGGTGCAGAAATGAAAATGAGGACTAGGGGGCAGGGATTTTTAGCTCAGTTGTTCCAGTGTCTCCCTGGCAAGTTCAAGGTCCCGAGTTTGATCCCCAGTACCACATACCACAATGCTGGGCATGGTGGCTCACCCCTGTAATCCCAGCACTCAGGAGGCAGAGGTAGGAGGATTGCTGTGAGTCCAAGTCTAGCCTGAGCTACACAGTGAGCTCAGGGCCAGGCTGAACTATAATAGTGAGACCCTATCTCAAAAATACCTAAAAATAAAACAAAAAAGAAGAGAAAATGAGACCTGGAATTTGTGATTTATACTAGACTAGATAGACATCTTATATATCAAACTATTATCGATTTTATGCAATTTACTTGATTATAAATCTTTCAGAGAAGGGGGTACATCTTAAGTAATCTTTATATTAACAACAGTTCCTGACACATAAAAAATGCTCAATAAATGTTAACTACAGTGAGTTACATTCCTCTGGTAGGAAGAAATCAAAAGTTGATCATGTCACAAGAATGATCTAATGATGTAGAAAGACCTCTCTTCATATAAGAGAAAATCTCAGTCATCTCCATATCATTTTAAAATTTTTAAATCTTACTGCTGATTTCCTTTAGCAGCATTTGAATATCAATGATTTGAATGTCAAGATAGTCTTGTTCTTATACTTTTATTGCTTCCTAGGAACTTAATAATGAGAATAAAGTTGTGTCTAAATTGGAGGCAGCCTGCAGTGTTTGGTTTTGTTATATGAATTTATTTTATAAGCTTTGATACTAGACAGTATGACAGAATATCATTTGTAATGAATATAAAATAGGAAGCACATTTTACCCTAATGTACTGGTCTAGTTCTTTTCAAAGATCTTCTGACAGCCAGAACTAAGCACCTCTTCAGTGATCCCAGGAAGATAGCCAGAATGAAATACTAGCAACTCTGGGAGAAAGACATTGCAAAGGGCAGAACAAGGCTTCCCAGTGACCTCTTCAGCTGAGTGGGTCAGAAACACTGATATTCCACCATGAATATAGAGATTAAGCTCAGGAATTAAGAAAGAAAGCTAAACAATATTAGGTTTAGACCTATCTTCCCCAGTCTCAAAACACCAGGTGTCTGTTTCCACTGATAATCTAGATCCCATGCCTATTTCTTCTTCCTCATTTTCTAATGAAATGTGAAGTGACTTAGATTCTTAATAGATGCTATGAATCTGATCTTTACCAAATACCAAAGCTACTAGTTTGATCAAAGGAAAGATTAATTATACAATGTATCTATATCTGCCATGTCAACCCAAAGTCTTCTTAGAGTATTCAGTCCTAAGGTCTAGACTTAGGGTAGGTACTATTAACAAGTCCATTTGTCCATAGTCTCTAAAACATTTTATCAGTAATAAAACTACTATTTTGATTTCTAGAGGACATAATATGTTATTCTCAACTAGATACAAACATTAATGGAAACAGTGTAAAGGAGGAATGATTTTGTTGTTTTTCTTCTAACTAGAATAGCAGATACTCTGTCTTTCTTATCTTGTGTTCTCTGCAGTCAGAACTAAAATGTCAGACATATCATAGTTGCTTTTAAAAAGTGTTCAGTGAATGATAAAGGGAATTATTTAACACCAAAATATAATCTATTCTTTGATCTCTTGTATTCCTTTATAGAAAGCAGAGTTCCTCTTCATGTCACTAGTCAACATTTTTCTTCTTTACATATCTGTTAAATTTATTGGGTACTAATGGTCAAGACAATCCTTTTACCTCCCTCTTGGACAATCTGTAGCCTGGTGACCACAAAGACTTTGCCAAGTGTTTTGTCATCCTTTGTAATGCAAGGTCTGTATAAATTTAAAATATTACTGTCTGTGCTAGGTTCAGAGATTTCAGATAATCAGGGCCCATTTCAGCAAAACACAGTATCTCTACCACTCTTTCTTGATTTTCTCTGGTAGCTCCTGATCCAAATACTCTGAAATACCTTCCCCTAAATACATGAGACTTTGGGGGATATTGTAGACCACAATACCCCAGTATCAGGCTTCCTGTCTTGCTGTGCGATTCCCCCCCCCCCGCACAAACTGTAACCGTTCTGTCATCACTCACAGCAAAGTCCTCACTAGCAATAAGCCAGTTCTAGCTCTATGTCCTTGAACTTTCAAAACTGTGAGCTAAATAAACTTATTTTCTCTATAAGTAACCAGTTTTATGTGTTTTGTTAGAACATTAGAAAAAAAAAGATGAATACATAACCTTATCTGAAATACACAGGTAAGGGATAGAAACAGAGTGTCTTTTTCTTGTTTTATTTTTAAAAGATATTTATTTCTCAATAAAACCCTGACAGAGCTATTAAAAAGTGTTTGTTTTAAAGTATCTCAAGTATTACCACAAAAATTATTGTGCTTTCAGGGATATAAGTAATCAGTTATGTACACACAGAATGTTTGAGTTGAATGGGACTCCAGAGCAATTCTGATCTGTTTTTATCCTTTCCAATTAAGAAATTCATACTCTGAGAGATGGGAAATGACACCATTATGTACAACTAAAACTATGGTTTCCTATGCACAGGACCAAGAGATTTGCCAGCCTACTCTGAATCAATCGATGTACTAAAGAGTTTGTTTTCTTTTAAAATTCACTACACACTTTTCTAAATAGACATACTAATCTCTATTTTTCAAGCTCACAAAGCTTGAAGTAGCATAGTCGACAGAAAAATTCAATTTTTTCCAACGTTCACACCATCGGCCAGCCTCATTCTTCACAGTGCAACCAGTTTACTTGAGGATATGCATATTTATTTCCAAGCAGAACCCCAATATACAGTATTCCCCTCCCCTTTTCCATGGGGCTTATGTTCCAAGGTGTTCAATGCATGTGTAAGACTGCAGATAATACTGAATCCATATATATATATATATATATATATATATATATATATATATATACACACATATATACTGTGTTTTCTCTACATATATACTTATGATAAATTTAGTTTATAAATTAAACATAGTAAGAGATTAAAAACAGTTACTAATAAAAACAGATCATAACAATATACAAGCTAATATCTTCACTCTTGTACCTTAGGGCCATTACTAAGTAAAATAACATTATCTGAGTATAAGCTCTGCAATATGTCAGCAGATAGAAGTTGCTCTGATAATCGGCATGGCTCTTACAGGACAAAGAGGTGTGTAGCTTACACAACATGGACACTCTGGACAAGTAATAATTTATACCCCACAGAACTAGACAGTCAAGATTTTATCATGCTACTCAGAATGGCAGACACTTACAACTTGTAAGTTGCTTATTTCTAGAATTTCCTTTTAATATTTTGGGGCCCCAGAAAGTGAAAATATAGATAAAGAGGGGAACTAATGTAAATCTATTTCTTCTCCATTGAGTCTGAAAAGGCAAACAATTCTTCAAATTTAAACTGAAATGTAAAAACTACTTCTCCTCCCCATGGGACTAACAAAGCCAGATTTCGTTCCAGGTATCTCATTTGATCTTCTTAAAAGGTTCCTTCCTCCAGGCCATTAAAACAAGTGCTGTCTGTAGGACCAGAGCTCTGAAAGGCTCCAGCGGCAGACCGATCAAGTGGAGTGTCTTTGTAAACACTGCATTTCGATTTATTTCACAGAGGCTATAAAGGGAGGCTTTTATCACCGCACTTCTATGATAAAACAGCGGGAAAAACACAGGCATTATCTACAGTGGTGACTCACAAAGGCCAGAACATGGGCCCGGCTGGTCAGGACACCACAACGGCAGCTTAGACTCCCCCTGGGCCACCAAGTCAGCTTCTTGCTAACGCACTGCCCTGCGGAAAGTCACACGGCAGGCTGCCTCGGGCACAGGACACCCCTGAGTTCTGAAAGGCAAGACAGCAGAGGATCACTCGAGGGCAAGGATCGAAGGGTCAGAATAATGTGAATTGAAATCTGAGTCTCAAATAGGGAACTTTAAACATGGAAGGAAACTTCAATGGTCAGAGGTCCTGGTTTATTCAGCTTATTTCTTTTCCATTCACCCCGATCTGATGCGGTAGAAATTCAAAATAATCACCTATCAGGACTAGGGCACATAAAGCCCTTTCTTATGCACAGCAACATGCATTACAGCATGTTCCAGGACCTTATAAAGTTGTGTTCACAGCTACAGCTTCATCTCTACTTGTAACATAAGGGAAGAAGCCCTAAATGCTGAACAATTTGCCCAGAGCCACAGAGGAATATATAGCACAAGCAGGATTTGTCCCAGTATTTTCTTCCCTAATTTAAGTACCCATCTCTCTGAAGTATGCCAGTATAACATGTGTTTAGACAGAGACCAAATCAATATCACTCATTACTATAGGTAAATTAAATCAAGCATTGACTGATTTATTCTATCAAACTAAAGAAATGATGTTTCCTCTTCAGGACATCTTAATGTCACAGTCATTACTAGCAAGACAAGTGACTATTTGTTGTCTCTTTTATAAAGAATTATAAACCTGGGCCAGAGATTTAGCTCAGTGGTTCCGGCACCTGCCTCGCAAGCGCAAGGTCCTGAGTTCAATCCCAGTAACCACATAGAATGCTGGGCATGGTGACTCACACCCACCAGCAATCAATACCACACACCACAGTGCCAGGCGTGGTGGCTCATACCTATAATCCCAGCACTCGGGAGGTAGAGACAGGAGGATTGCTGAGTTCGCGGTGGCTTGCCTGGGCTACATAGTGAGCTCAGGACCAGCCTGAACTACAAAGCGAGACCATGTCTCAAAAAAAAAAAAAAAGAAAGAAAGAAAAGGAGATCTGCACTCTATTGATTGTTAGATCCAGCATCACAAATGACAAACATTAAGACACTGAATTTGGATTGTTTGGAACATGTTCCAAAAAACAATTACATTTGTAGATGAGGAAGAACAGTCCATTCAATCATTGTGTAAGAAGTGTCCTTGGCTTTGAAAGGCATGGTGAAAACTTGGGAAACCTCTCCATGTGTGGTATCAGATATGCTTCATTCAGCTACTTACAAAATTTCAGTGGTTCCCATTGTCTGAGGAACAAAGCTGATGAGTTACGCGAGTCCCTTCATGATTTGACACCAGCCACTTCTCCAGCTTTATCTCTCTCAACTCCTACTATACTGAAAATAAGCAACACCACTGTGTACGGACAAAATACCTTTCCCTTCCTGTTACTTACCATTCTGTCTCAGGCACATTTTGAGTTATGCTCACTCTGTGTTCCCCAAATGAGCCATAGTGTTTCACTCTTGGATCAGCAAGTTTAACCTCTGCTGAGCTCAGAAGGATATTTAAAAAGCAAGCGCTGGTTGTTTTTGTTTTTTTTTCTAGAACACTATAATTCAGTAGATCTGAGAGTAGGGTAAGGAATCCATATTGATAAGCATGCTAGCTGATTCAGACACAGGAAACCCAAGAATCATATCGTCAGGAACACTGGCTTAGACAATGTACACAGGATCTTCCCAGTTTCTAAAATACCATTCCTTCCCTTTTTGCCCACAAAATTCCAACTTATTCCTTAAGAGAGGTCAAATACAATCTCTAGTAACCGAGTACATACCACTCATATGAAATTTATCACATTTCATTGTATTTGTTAGATAAGTCAGGGTCACTTTAGATTATAAATCACTTGTGTATTGCAACTATGTACCATGAGTACTCAATAAGTGTTTGCTTAATAGATGAGCAAAATAATCTTTGAAGAGAAGGTTTGCTAAGCCTTGAATTGCCACCACTTTCATTTCTGCCAACACTTAAAGATTTTCAATTTCCAGGTCAATATTACTTCTTAAATAAATCCTTCCCTGGTGAGCACAGGACTGTATATCCTCTCTTCTGGACAACAACAGGTCTTATTTTTTCGTTCTCTCTAAACATTCATCACAATGTCTTGCATTATGCTTATCTGTGCCAAGTCTTTATTTCCCCTGTGCTGTCTGTCTTCATGTCCCTCAGAGAATGCACCAGAGCCTTCCCCTCAAAAGGTTCCCCAACTGGTAATAGAATTGTATATGTATGTTTGTGTACATTTGTATTAACAATTTTCTTCATAAAAATATAAACCTCCTAGGACAATCAAAAGTGTTGTTTCCTTCTTCTAATTACACTAGAACAAAATCAGAATGTACAGATCATAAAACCACCGAAGGAAATGCTTAGCAGTCTAGACACATCCTACGAAAAAGGAGGGGCAAATGACAGCTCCACTCTTCTAAAAACAGAAGTTTGTAGCCCTGAAAATTGAAGTGTTTACTTCTGTATGCCTTTGGTATGTAAGGTTGCTTTCACTATCTATTACCACTTCTATTGTTATCACTGTTTATTCTGAAGATGGACTAACTCAGATGAGTACAGAATGGAGATGATGCTTCCATCCTACACAAAAGCTCTAATGTACTTATCCCTAAGTAGTATACCAACATTTCTTATCTCTCAACATTCAGAATAAAGATTACCAGAAAGAACAAAAGTTATTTGCACATACATTTATTCATCCACTCATTCTATGAAGAGCAAGATGCACTTAAATATAAAAGCTCCACCTTCATCTTTGTAGGATGACTTAAAGGATTTCTGACTACTGCATTTCCACTTAGCACTTGCTGACTGGTGAATGAATGTATGAATGAAATAACTAAACAATAAGAAAGAAATTTTCATTGTTCCCCTAATTCAAAGCTCTTACTTGCAAAGTCTTATTAACTGTTACAACAAATTAACATTGAGTAAGCCAATAGCAAGGTAAGCTGTGTTCTTTAAACATCTAAATAGTATATTCTCACCATTGTGTGCACCTTGCAAAGAAAAGAAGGGGTAGATTTCATCAGCCAGGAAATTCCTCTTGGATACAAAGAATGCACTTAATACTATAACCTTACTTGTATTCATGATGTTAAATTGGGAAAACCACTCATACATTTCATATACCTTCAGTGACTGTGAGATTTTTCAATAAAGGGACAATAGATAAATAGATTTCTAGAAATGTATCTGAAATAAGCAGTTATCTTTTGTAATCACCATGTACTCATGAAGGGTAGTGAGATTAATAATAGAAGAAGGTTGAAAATACTAAAAGAATAATCAAGACTCATGTCCTGTCCACATAATTCTGGGGCAACTGTACTAAATGTACAACAGGCAACTGCCCATCACCAAACTGGTTACCAGAAACAGCAGTGGACGCAGGCACACCAGTGTGCGGTGCTCAGGGATGGCCACAGACTGCTGAGGTAAAGGTCTCATGCAGGTCTCTAAACGTCTGGGTTCCAAACAGTGAGACTGTGCTAACCACAGGCACCACTGCCACGCAGCTAACCAGAGAGCTCTGTCACCATAGGAGTCTGAGTTGTGTTTGAAAAGATTTCCTGTTCCACTCTGGCCTGTTCGCTAGCCACCTGCAGAAAGAGAAACTCCCCCAGTTACAGGACTCTGTATATGTCCTATGATAAAGTATACTCCAGGAAACCCACTGGATGGAACTAGTGAGATATTTTCTCTTGGGCTTTTATTCTAATGCTGTGACCATAGGAAATTAAACATGCAGGTAAAGCTTTATAAGAACTGTCCAGAGAGCCCCCCTTTCTATTCTATGAGAAGGGTCAGCATTACTACCCCATTCTTCAAAGCATGCATACATAAAAAGATAACAGCTAAATCAGGAACTGTCAAACTCAATCAACCATCAACAATTAAGTAGTGGTATGAAAAACAAGTCATAACTGAAATACACAAAGCCCTCTAAAACAATATTTAAAACTTCATGACACTGTAGGGTTTTCCTGAGTCTCCTATATAGCAGGAGGTTTGAAGAGATTGCACCAGTAAAAATGTCTACCACACAGGTACAAATTCTCAATGAGAAATGTGATCATAATGTATTCCTAAAATGTACCGATAAACTCAATTTATTTTTTAAAAAATGTCATAGAGTTTGTCTTGTACCTCATTACCTGGAAATATCATTGGAGTTTTATACTCTTCAGAATTACAATCTCACAGCCTGACCTTGACCATCACTGTTACATTAACACAAACCCTTCAGGAAAACAACAATAACAAAATATGAAGTTAGAATAAGTATGAACTTCCTTGAGTAATGGAGAGACTTGAGGAAGATATCTATGTGGAAAAGAGCTGGCATTTTGCAAACTGATGATGAGCCATTTATTCACATTAAACCAGAAATCTCCTAGAGTCGGGACAGTGATGCTACTCACTAGACTATCCTTTCAGTATTACCTTATCTTTCTTAACTAAGATCTTAAAAAGACACTCTATACCTTATTAAGTTACAGAAAGCAAGATGTATTTTTAAAAACGTTTGGTGTTGCACCACGATGCTAAAAGTACAAAACTACTACTAATTAAATATTAGATTTGAATAGAAAAGAAAACTCTTCACAGTTAACTAATGAAGAAATATTAGGCGTTCATACTAAGAGAGGAATAAGAACAGCAGCAAGGTCAAAGGAATAAATAAATAAATTACCTTTTTCAAACATGTGGGACTAGCAAGTAACCACACAGTCTTTCCTGGAACTAAAGCATTAATGGAAGTGACATGAATTTGAATTTTGATACTTTTCTGCTAATTTCCTCCTACAGTATTCATAAATTGTGAAAGGCTTTGGCCTAGCTGCCTTACTTTTCTTATGTGTAAGAGGAGCTCTGGAGAAAATATTTTAATATTTCTACAGAATGAGGGGTTTTGGAGCAAAAGTCATTGGACTTGGAACCTCTGTTAAAAGAAAGAAAAGATACTAAAGATGGTTTATAGTTGATTAGATAGAAAAGAGTCCAGACAGATTTACCTACCAGTGGGTTCTAACTCGGGGAAGGTCAAGACCCAGAAGCAAGAAAACAACCCTACTCATAAAGATGGAAGAAAAATAGTTTTATTTTTCATAGAGATTTATTTATATTCCAAAGGGCTAGAATGAGAAACCAGGCTCATTCTCAAAGAGGAACATATTTCCTGTCCTCTTTGGCAGGAAGAAAAGCTCCTGGTAAACACCCAGATAAATACACTCTCTCCAGCCTCCACCCTGATGATACAGTCCCGGACGTGCATCTCTGGCCGTCCATTTCTACTACTGAGCCTGCAGTTGTAAGAGCTGGGGCATTAGGAAACCACTTGTCTATGGTTTTCTTGTCAAGTAAATGCTAATCTTTTATGCTCCAGAAAGTTCATGTGTTTCAGTCAGGACCCACATTCAGACAGATAAATACTAAAACCTTAGTACTGTTCTCACTCTTGAAGTGGGCGGCTACCTATGAGCAAGGAAACAGGTTAGAGCAAGCTGTCTCATACTGAATTTGTGTTGAAGACCTCGTTATAACTGATTCAGAGGTGGGGACAGTGAGGGGCTCAGTGGTATAGAACTCAGTGGTATAGCACTTCCCTAACATCTGTGAGGCCATAGGTGCAATCCACAGTGACACACACACACACACACACACACACACACACACACATACACGGAGACTCCTGAATAACTTAAAATTGATGTAGATGCTTACCTAGAGAAGTATTTGAAGATATATGTATATACACCAAGTACTATACGCACAACTATCTTTTGTTCTGTCATCTGAGAGCACATGAGAGAAATAATACTCCATTAACAATGAATATATCTGACACCCAGAGCTTGTTTTCTAACCCATTCTCCAAAGGGCTGAGGATTTAGTTCAAATGGTACCATGCCTACCTTGGGAGCACAAGGACCCAAGTTCAATCCCCTGTACCAGAAAGAAAGAGAGAGAGACAGAAAGAGAGGAAAGAAAGAAAAAGAAAGAAAGAAAGAAAGAAAAAAGAAAGAAAGAAAGAAAGAAAGAAAGAAAGAAAGAAAGAAAGAAAGAAAGAAAGAAAGAAAGAAAGAAAGAAAGAAAGAAAGAAAGAAAGAGAAAGAAAGAGAGAGAGGAAGGAAGGAAGAAGGAAGGAAGGAAGGAGGGAGGGAGGGAGGGAAGGGAGAGAGAGAGAGGAGAGAAAGAGAGAGAACAAAAGAGAGAGAGAGAGTGATTCTAAGATTCTAACCCATTCTCTGATAAACAGGACCAGGGCCCATTGGATAAATGGCTGATTTTAGACTCGCAGAAGAGGTACACTAATAGTCTTGATCTTCCAGTAGTGCCATAAAAAACTAAGAAAGTGCTCAGACACATGCACACACATACAGAGTGAGATTATAACAAAGGGCACAGGGGCCAAGGGGAAAACCTCCCAGTTCTACCTGTAAATATAATATCTTTTCTCTGGTATGAAAAGCTAAAGATGTAGGTAGATGAGATGTAGATGTAACATGACAGATATTGTGAAATAGAAAATATTCAAAGAGAAATGGGATGTAGAGGAACAGAACGGGAAGAAAAAATATGATGGTAATAACAAAAGGGAAACAAGCATATGTATACAGGAGTAGGGGGATT
>PVIC010034114.1:0-14389 GCA_004025085.1 Thryonomys swinderianus
CCTCTCTTTTTTCCCCTAGTACCAGGAATCGAACTCAGGCCTTTTTCACTTGCAAGGCAGACACTGCACCCTTGAGCTACATCCCAGGCCCCCACAGTCCCTGCAGAGCCCTGGCAGTACTCCCCTGCCTTCCTATGTCACTCTGACTCCTGCTTAGCTTCAGCCCTCTGACTCCGGCTGGAGTTTCCATCCTCATCCCCTCCTGTCCTTCCCAGCCTCTGCTGTACCTGGGACTGTTTGATGACAGGCTCCTACAGGGGGCAGTGCTGTGATACCCTGGTCCAACAGCCTATCCCCAGAAGCCTGCCAAGTGCCTGACCTGTGGTTAGTGAGGGTGCGGACCAGCCTTGGGTCACCTGTGCCCTCAGCCCCAAGGACAGGACTACGCCTGCGCTAGGACTCCCTAGAACACGGACACAGTCCTGCCCATTTTGTCTGGGCAGTGTCAGAGGTCACGTGTCTGACCACCTGCTCTCTGACCCACCTGCTCAGCCAGAAGACTTCTCCCACCTGCCCTATGTTGGGTCACCTGTCGGGATGGGAGTCCTCTCGTTCCAGTACCTGCACCACAGTCCACCCAGCTCTGCCTCTCCACAAAGCACTCAGGTCCCCCAGAGCTGCCCCAGAAGTTCCCACATCAGATGCCTCAAGGACACTGGCCCTTAGTTAAGTGTCAATTCCCCTCCAAAAGGGGACAAGAGGTCAGGCTGTGCAGAGACTGAGATGTGCAGCTGCTGGCCCAGCCTCACGCAGAGGGAAGGTGGAAGAGGAGGCAGGCCGGGGGCTGTTTCAGGGGGGTGAAAGACGCGTCCTGGGTTCTGGACTGATGTCACTTGAGCACGGGCTTGGAGGACGCCCCCAGTTAGACCAGTCAGCCACCCCAGCTCTCTGACAGGACGGCACTGGCCCAGAGAGGGACAAGGCGCACGAATCCAATCCTAGGCCCACACTGCCAGGCAGTCCTGTGCCCTGGACCTCAACTTGTCCACCCATAAAGTGAAGTCAGTGTGCACGTTGCTGTGTCAGAGGGATGGTTAAAAGATCTGAGGAAAGCTGTGATCTCAAAGCAATGGGGAGTAGGAGGGCAGGGGAATCTCTAGGAATGCCTATAGGAAAGGAGAGGTGTAATAGGATATAAAAGGAGGGGTGAACAGAGAGATGGGAGAGCTGTGCCTGTGAGGGGCGCCAATGTAGGAGGGAGATCTGGGGAGGATTGTGATCAGGGGGTCACTGATGTGGGACAGCAACTTGTTGAGAGACTGTCTTTGGGAGAGAGTGATTCTGAAAAGGGAACTGGGGGGACTTCGGGGCAATCAGAGAGGTCACTTAGCTTCAGCTGGAGGGGACCTGCTTTCACAAAGGCAGAAGTTTGCTTTGGTACTCAGCGGCCTACTCAAGTGGGAAAGAGATGACCGGGCACTTTTCTGGCCAGTGTCCTCCTTTCCTGGTCCAAAGACTCATCAAATACTCCTGAGAAGACAAGAGTGAAGCCTGAGGAAGCACAATTTTCAGATACAGTTTCCAGGGCAATCAATAATCTGAACAACCTGCCTGGTGTAACCCGAGGACAGAGAGACAGGAGTCCCACCTTGGGGAAGCTGTTCGCTGAGTGAAGAGGACAAAGCATGGCCAGCTCACACCCGGGGGCGGGAGATGTGGTGCCTGACAGGTGCCAAGAGCAGAGCAGGAGCTGAGAGGCAAAAACCTGTGAGGTCTTCAGGTGGGCTAGGGAGAAGGGGCTGGGAGAACAGTTCCAGATTCAGGCTCTTTCACAGTAAGAATCTCAAAGATAGCCCTGGAAAGGCAGAGTCACAGAGTCATGGTGGAAGGGCTGCCTCATGCAGCCAGAAGCAGCAGAGATCAAAGCTGAACTCCAAGAGACCCAGGGTCCCACAATACCACCCATCACCATGCAAGCTGTGCATACAGCTCACACCAACAGTGCTGTGCGTGGGCACAAATGTGACAACAGCAGCCCCTGGAGTTGAGTGTCATGGACGCTGACAGGGCCTACGGTCTTGACAGCTAAAAACAGCCAGACGTGGGGATGGGTGTCCTCTGTCCCCAGCTACGTGAATGGCCTTGTCCCTGATGTATCACTTTTCTATACCTAGAGAATGTGCATGTGACATGTATTTTAGGGGCAATGTGCCCACCAACTACTTCAGCCAGAGGGCTCACATTTATAAGCTGAACCCCTCTTGCTCACTTATCTCACAGATACCTGCCCTAAGCTGGGTCCCTCATTTCCTAGAAACTGAGATGGGAAATTGGACTGTCCTCTGTGGCTAGGACATCAGGCAAGGCCCTGGGCCAGCCGAGGTCAGCAGAGGCCAGGCCACACAGAGCACATTGCTTGGGGACAGTGAGAATCAAGAGGGGACAGAGGCTGAGTCTTGAAATCAACCTCTGGATTTCTGCAGCCAGTCAGCCCCTGAGCAGAGCTAGAACCCCCAGGCAGGTCCTAAACGCCAGGCTGTACAGCACACAAAAAATAAGTCCATGGTCCACCACGCATCCTCCCTGATTATACCTTGACCCAGTGTTTCTATGAAAACACTCATGCTTACTTTAAAAACCTTTTTGACTTTGCTGAAGATAGCTATATATATATATAGACCGCATTAGCAAGAGATGGTGGCATTTAGCAGGGTGTATCAATCATAGAACAGGCTCTTCTAGCATCCCTTCTCAGAATGCTCTCAGGGGCAGTAAGGGCCATGCAGCCTGGACAAATTCTCCAACTCCCAGCAGCCCTTCAGCAGCAGCAGATCGATGTTCTTAGCCACCTCCCCCACTCCCAACAGCAAAGGCACCCATCGCATGGCCAGCCCGCTCTGACCAGGAGATGGACACTAAGTCCTCACTGTGTTTTATAACATCCCAGGTGTCCTATCAATGTCTACCTCTGTCCTGCAAAGTGGCTCCCCTAGAACTGACCTGTCATGTACAAAGCAGCCAATCCAAGGCTGTCTTCTCTGACTTTCTATATGATGCTCATATGCCAAGTCAATGATTTCCTCCCACTACCCCACTTGAGCTTCCAGGACTGGGTACCAGGCCGCTAGAACCCATCCAATAGCCCTCAGACCCATTCAAACTAGTCAGTCCTAAGTTATTCATTCCTCCCTGCCTTGATTTTCCTGGGGGCTCCAATAAAGGCTTTGGCCTCCGCCTTCCCCTCACTGATGCTCCTGCCTGACTAAATCTAGTAATTCCTTCACGACCTGCATGAGATGATGTGTCCCTTTCTATCAAGAAAGATCATAAGTTCTTCTCTCAATGGTATCAGCCCTATCTCTGTAAATCAAATCCCAGGTATTATTTTAATACAGGTGGGTATCCCATGGTTCTCAGGAACCTCACGGCATACAGAGGGCACAATCTAGCAATTGTGCAGGGCCCTGGGTAGCTAGTCAGGGGTATTAAACCACTATGTGCCAGGGGTCATGCTGAGCATCTTATCTCATTGCCCTGCTTCAACAGATCCTGATGAGGTAGACCCAAGTATTTTAGTCATTTTACAGAAGAGAAAACTGAGGTTCAGGAAGTTTAAGCTTGCCCAAAGCGGAACAACCCCTTTATAATGCAAAACAGTAGGCAAGAACTGGTTTCCCAAGGAGAAGCCTAAGGGGGGAGCCAGGGCTTGAAGGCCATTCTCAGAGGTCACTAACCCAGAAGGTCCGGGAGGAGAGGGGGGAGGGGCTTACGTACCAAAGGCTGGAACTGCACTGCTGAGCCTCCCGGTGAGAAAGAGGTTCACTGTGGGAGACACAAAAGGGTTCGGTTGGGGGTGTTGGCTCTTAGGGTCCCAAGACACAGCCTTGCTGGGGGCAGGGGACAGAACAACACAGTTGGACTCCAGACCAGTCTCTTGCATTGCACAGGGTGGGGCCCAGAGAGCCACCAGACTCCCTCACCATTAGTCCTGCTGCCTGTGGTGGACAGAGATGAGAACTCCAGAGGGTCTTGGGACAGCCGTGGCTGCCACAGGCCATATCACATGATTCCTGCCCTGGAGTTTCTTGTCAGTCTTGGAGCCACCCACCCCAAAAGGACCCTGGCTGACCCCGTCCAGGGAGCTCTTGTCACTCAGAAGAGCCTCTTCCTTCCAAGAGACTACCAGCCACCTAGTCCCAACAGCCAAGAGGGGAGGAGGAAAAAGTGATTTTTCACACTCACACGCACATACACACACACACACTCGTGGGCGTGCACTTATTTTTTCCCCCTCTGGTACTGGAGATTGAAGCCAGGACCTCTGTCACCTCTTCAACCCTTTTTTACTTTCTATTTTGTGACAAGCCTTCACTAAGTCACTAAACTGCCCAGGCTGGGTTAGAAATTGTAGTCATCCTGCCTCAGCTTCCCAGAGCACTGAGATTACAGGTATGTGTCACTGTATCCTGCTGTGGGGTCCTTTGCTACCACCTACCACCCGGCTTGGACATCCAGGCTCAGAAAGATGATACAGAGAGAATGGCGTTGGGGCAAATAACTTCAAGAGGTTCAGCATACCCTTCTTTTTCTATGAGAGATGCCAAAGGAGCATCTCTAGAGGCATCATTCCCGACCTGGAGAAGAGGGGGCAACTGCCCCTCACCCCGCACACCCAGGATCTGCTGGGTACAGAGGGCCGATCTGTCTGCCCCCAGGAACACAGTAGCCCATCACCCCACTAGACTGGAGGGTGGCCCTCTGGGGGCATGTCCCTTATTTGGTTCAGCTCACAAAGTTGGGACAGGAACCATCTCCAGCCTCAGAGCTCCCTGCTTCTTAGGGGACCGAGGAGGACAGAGCTTAAAAGGAGTGAGTTCTTTTTCACTCAGTCATTTCAGTAGCTTCAGCAAATCTATGTGGTTTCAGAGCCCTTAACGGTGACATCATAGATTGTCCCCTAGTGACCCCCAGCTCTTCTAAGAGCCTCCCTCCTTCAACAAGGTAAATAAGCCATGAGGGTTGAAGGTTTAACTCGTTCCTTGCCCTCGCTCCCACAAAGGCGGTGGAAAAGTGGACAGAGAAACTCCTAGGCGAAGGAGCCCTCAGGCCCGGGTGCTGCGCCTGGACGGGTCCCTAGCCCTCCCCAAACACCCACAGGTGCTGAGCAGGCCAACCCGCTGGACCTGAGGAGACACAGAGGGGAAAATGAGTCATTCTCCGGGCAAGCCCCTAACCAAGGCAGAAACCGGGTCCTTCTTCAGAAGGTAGTAGGCCGGGCCTTTGTCTCCAGCTCCCGAGCCCCGATCGCTAAACTGAGCGCAGTAGGGCGGCGGGGCTGGAGCTGCCCCAGCCATCCTCATCGCTGGCGGACCCCAGCCCAGTCTCCTGCGCGATTCTACCGCGTGCGCGCCGCTCACTCCTGGCGCCAGCCGCGGGGGTCGCCCTCCCAGGCCTAAGGCCCTCGCAGGCCGAGGTGGCCGCGGAACTGCGTTCCCTGCAGCCTCCCCGCGGAAGCCACCGCCGTGCGGGTGTCGGGAAGCCGGTGCCGCAGGGGGGCGAGGGCAGACCGAGCCGAGAACCCGGACCCTCCCGACCTTCGCGGCCCACTCACCCAGGCAGACGACGGCGAGCTGCGCCCGCGCGCCCGGAGCCCCCTCCGGCCCGGCGGCCGCCCGCTTCTCCATGCCGGGGCCGGCCGCGCGCAGACGCCGCCTCCTGCGCTGGGGCTCAGCCTGGGGCTCCGGCTCCGGCCGGCGCGGGCGCGGTGGCGGCTCCCGCGAGGTCTGTGCGCGGCGGCGGTGCAGGCCCGCAGCGCGGGGGGCCACATCGGCCGCGGCGTCACGGGCCCCGCGGGGGCTCAGCGGCGGCCGCTAGGGAGGACCCCCGCGTGCCGCCTCCCCCGAGCCCCGCGCGCCGCGCCCAGGCCGGCCCGAGCCGGGGGCTCCCCGGCGCGCCCATGCCCCGCCGCACGCAGCCTGCCTGTCCCCGCCGCCCCGGGCCGCCCGGCCGGTGCCGCCGGCGGTGGATCTGTCGGTCCTTCCGGCCGGCCCTCGCCCGCGCCCGGAGCCTGGAGGCCGCGCCGCGCCAGCCACGTGACGCCCCCGCCGAGCCGCAGTGGCGCTGACAGGGCGGGCGGAGGCGGCTGGGGCGGGCCGGGGCGCGCGCGCCGCCTCGGGGTGTTAGCACCGCGCGCAGCCCCCGGCCCGGGAGTCCCTCGCCTGGCCTCCCGCCCACGAGCTGGTCCTTTGGAGCAGTACTGCGGAAGGGAAAGAGGAGCTTGAGAGAAGGTGAGGTGACACAGAAAGGGCTGTTAGGGGACCCAGCCTGTCTGCCTCCTGATGCGTCCGCCCTCACTTGTCACAGTTCTAGGGTCTGACGTCTCAGACAGTCCCGCTCTGGAAAGAAAGGCCTGTGCAGGAGACATCGGTGAGCAGCTCTGGAGATCTCCTTCACTCCCTGAGCTCACCTTCCTCTCAGCCCCCAGGAAGGCCACTTTTCAGGCTTGGGGCTGCCACCCCTTCCTATCTGTCAGCCAAGGGGTCATCTCCAGAAGAGGCAGAAATCAGAAAAGACAGGGAAAAAGTTGAGGCGGCCATTGAGGGTCAAGCAAAGTTAGGCCTCCTTCTTTAAGACTGATGCCAAACGACAAGTTTCCCAAGATTCTGGGGCACGGAGGCCCACCAGCATGAGCGCTCACACTTACACCCACACACACTCATTTGGCACTCTGGAAGGACAGCTGAGAGCAATGGATGGTCTATTCAATGGGAAAGTGGCACACAAAGTAACTTCCTACCTCACTTTCACTGTGCAGACCTCCTGGATTTTAATCAAAAGTTGGGGGAGGCTTAGTTTTTCTGTTTTTTCTTGTTCCCTCTCTTCTATTTTCTTGAGTAGTTTTTCCAAAAGAGACTTTTTCTTAAGAGATGTAGTGAAGGATTTAAAATTAAATAATGAGATATGTTTTTGCCTGCATGTAGTTTGCTTTCCCAATTTCCTCCACTCACTGACTGGCATGACCAGGCACTTCCTAAATGTTTAACAGCAGCAGGGGCCCCTGCAGCGAGGTTCGGGAGTTTGTCCCTACTGGAGGATGCTATCTACTTTAATGTACATTTTGCAAGTTAGACAAGGAATCTATGATTGAGAGCAGGGCCATTAGGAGTCTTCTTGGAGACTGAAGGCAAAGGAAGAATATAAACCCTTGTGTACACCCATCTTACACCCCATTGTCAAGCCACGTAACCTATGCAGAGGGGGAGAATCAATATATTCAGGAACCTCACCCTGAATAGAAGTCACTTTTCCTCTTTAGTGTCATAAAACAACAACAACAAAATACCTATCTTTGCATCAACTCTTGATATTGTGTTCATCATGGATTTTGGATGTTTATTTGGATTGTTTTAAATGTCTGATTTATCCTGAGTACTGAGATTTTTGGCTTCTTTCAATTTTGTACCCAATGTTAGTGCTATGCTGCCCTATCCTAGTCCCTACCCTTGCTGAAACTTTGGCTGATTCCATTTCTCAAACAGTGGTCTAGTGCCCTCTAGAGACGCCCTTGCCAAGCAGGGGCCTTGCTGGGGGTCAGTGGTGTATCAGGCTCGGCCCTCCCCCCATCATATTCTCACCATTTGAGGGAGGTTCCTGATAGCCTTACCTCCACTGCAGCATCCTCTCCTGACTGCAACCTGGATCCCTCTACCTCTGCGATAAATATCTTGACTCAAATCAAGTATTATCCAGGAAGTTTCTATCCATGAAAACCCCAAAACTTGCAACTAGTGGAGAACTTGAGGCTGTGAAGAGAGTGACAGAAATAAAAGATTTGCGACATGCAGAGTAGCCGGGGCAGATAAGGAAGCTGGGGCAAATATGGAACTAGGTCCTCCTGCAGGAAGTTGGCCTTCCTAGTTAGGAGAAAACAAAGCTCATGCCCTCTCCATGTACTGCGCGAGATATGAACTGAAGCCCAGGGAGGCCTAGAAGAAAAGGGGGACAACCAGAGAAGGGAACACAGGGACACAGTGGTGCCCCACATTAATGGCCTTCTCACACAACAGGGCTGCTGCCATCAGCTACTCACCTGCCACACACACACACACACACACACACACACACACGACACTGAAGAAGCTACAGCCACAGGAGAGTTCCCCACCTTTTCCTCCATCATTCACCCCTGCAGATGAAAACAAGCCTTTCAGCCAACTGCTTACCAGACACTGTAAAAAGACTCTGGGCTGGATGGTGATTCTCTTTCCTGATTTCAAGTTACTAGATTCCATCCGAGGACCAAAGACTAAAAACTGTAAAACTCAAACAAGGTCTTGTGGATGGTCATCTGGTTCTGGCTCAATACAGCTGCTTCCCAGAAAGGCAAACCCTTCACTGTCCAAACAGAGCTGCAAACCAGACACCTCTCATTCCCACAGTCTGCACCTGCCCTGTTCCATCCAACTCGGTTCATGGTCACATCATTTACTGACTCAGTAACTTTTATTCCAATCCTGTTGCACCCAATCCATCACTAAGATCTGCTAGTCCTCATAATTTATTATCTTCTCTCCTTCTTCTATCACTAGGGCCATGTTCCTGGTCCCTACCACCACCTCCTTTCTCCTGGACCTCTGTGGAAGGCTCCAGTGAGACCCTTGGTCTTCCTGCCATCTCTCATCTTTTTACCGTGCACACTGGATCATGTAACTTGCAGGAAAAGCTCCAAAACAGACTTCAAGTGTTTTACCCCAGGCTTTGTGATCCTATGAAACTAGCTCTCCCCCTACCTTCTCCAGAAGCCTCTCCCCTACTAACTTGTCCTGGTTTCCAAGTGTTTTCACTCTCCCCAGAGATAATTTTTATTCTTGCTCTTTCTCACAGAAAAAAAAAAAAAAAAAAAAAGAGGCCAGAGTCAGAGAGCATTGAGAGGAAAGTTCCCAGCCTGGTGAGCAGCCCCTCCAGCATGTGGATATGTTGATGGACCTCCAGGTCTCCAGGGTCCCTAGGAGAGAAGAATTTCAAACACTCAGAGTCACTGTCCAGCCAATGGTGAGAAAGGAAGCTGTTCATACTATTTCTTTCACACTATTTCTTTCTGGTCAGAAGGCATTCTTGGATGCTTTATCAGGTCCATTCTTATAAAAATAGTGTCGTCTAAATGGCTATTTTGCTGTCAAATACTTTATAATCCATGGTCTCTAATTATTATTATTTTTTTTTTGCAGCACTAGGGATAGATCCCAAGCCTAGTACATGCTAACCAAATATTCTACCAGTAAGCTTCACTTCCAAACCCTCCAATGATATATTTAAACTTTTTTTTTTTTTTGAGGCAGGGTCTCGCTTTTGTAGTTCAAGCTGGTCCTGAGCTCACTATGTAGCCCAGGCAAGCCTCGAACTCAGCAATCCTCCTGTCTCTGCCTCCAGAGTGCTGGGATTACAGGCGTGAGCCACCACGCCTGCCACTGTGGTATGTGGCATTGATTGCTCGTGGGCGTGAGTCACCACACCCAGCATTGTATGTGGTTATGGGGATTGTACTCAGGACCTTGCATTTGCGAGGCAGGCACCAGAACCACTGAGCTAAATCTCCAGCCCTCCAATGATATATTTAAATTACAGCCATTTACATAAAAATTGCCATGAAAATCTATGATGTAGGGTTTCTGAATGGAGGATAATGTTGTCTGACATTGAAGTAAGATGGTTTGAAGATAGGAAAAGAGAGTAAAAAGAGGAAAAATAGCTTTAGAGGATTTATTGGAAAGCCACCATGAGATACCACAGTACCTGTTAGGATGGATAAGGGGAGAAATACAAAACATAACAATTATTTGCAAGGGTGTAGAGAAACTGGAATGCTTGTACATTTCTGGAAGATAAAATCGCATGGCTGCTATGGGAAATAGTATGATAGATTCCCCCAAAAAAAGTAAAAATAAAGTTACTGTATGACACAGCAATTCCATTCCTGACATATACCTAGAAAATCTGAAAGTAGATACTTGAGCAGTTACTCATGTTGATAGCCACATTACTCATAGTACTCAAAGGTGGAAGAAACCCAACCTCCACTGACAGATACCTGGGTAAACAAAGTATGATCATACCATGGAATCTTAGTCTTAAACAGGAAGGAAATTTCAACATATGCTAATGATACAGGTGCACTTTGAGGACACCTCAAAGTAAAATAAGCCACTTGCAAAGAGACAAATAATACGTGATTCCACTTAAATGAAGACAGAGAGTAGTCAAATTCACAGACAGAAATTAGGAAATAGCTCCCAGGGGCTGAGAGGAGAAGCAAATAAGAATTTATCTAGAGCCAGAGATTTAGCTCAGTGGTTCCGGCGCCTGCCTCACAAGCACTAGGTCCCTGGTTCAGTCCCGGGTAACCACATACAACAATACCGGGCATGGTGATTCACACCCACCAGCAATCAGTACCACATACCACAATGCCGAGCGTGGTGGCTCATACCTGAAGTCCCAGCACTCGGGAGGAAGAGGCAGGAGGATTGCTGTGAGTTCAAGACTAGCCTGGGCTACATAGTGAGATCAGGACCAGCCTGAACTACAAAGCAAGACCCTGTCTCAAAAAAAAAAAAAAAAAACAACTTATCTAAAGGGTACAGGATTTCAGTTGGGGGAAATAGAGGGTTCTGGAGGCAGATGGTGGTGATGTTTGCCCTACTATGTAAATCTGTCTAACATATACCACAACTGTGCATTTAAAAATGGCTAAAAGGCTACATTTTCATGTTATGTGATTTTTACCACAATTTAAAAAAAGAATTAAAAATAAGGGGCATTTCTATAATCCAGCACTCGGAAACTGAGGCAGGAAGATTGCAAGTTTGACTCTAGCCTGGGCAACTTAACAACTAACTTAGCAAGATTCTGTCTCAAAAATCAAAAAGCTGGGGATGTAGCTCGGTGCAAGGCCCCAGGTTCAACCCCCAGTATAACAAAAATAAATCGGTAAGATTTATGGTCTTATATGCATTTCCACATGAGCTTTCTGAAGTGGGATAACTACTTGTACCATGGCATACAATTTGGTGTGACCTCATGCCTTTGTCCCCGGAGCTCTGGTCTTCTAGGGTGTACAAAGCAAGGCTCAGAGCTGAGTCAGCCACTCCACTGTGTGAGACTCCAGGTGCAGCCAGCCATAGCTCACGTGTGTACTCTGTCACATCTGCAAGCACGCACATGCAGTGGTCTTGGCATGGTCTGGCATCTAGTGACAGACATCCTCTAAGTCATTGCTGGCTTTTACAGCTTCAGCAGACCCAAAGCAGTAAGATCATTTCACCTTTAATATTGAGTAGTAATTTTTAAATTATGGGCCTGGAACAATGATAGTAAGTATGTCATAAAAGCACCATTCAAACAGACAAACAAAAAAAAGGGCTTTTATTGCCATAAAAATGTTAGTAGCAGGGCATCCTTTGGTTTACTTAACCCTGTCTTGCAGTAACTGAGTGGTGAGCACACCTTCAGTTTTCAATGGGAAAAGTTCCCCTGAGCCTTGCTGGAAGTTTTCTGAAACAATAGTCACTGGTGCATTGAGTTGAGAGAAAGAGTCAAGCCAGTTCAGGGCACCTACTAAATTATTAATAGAGCAAGGTGTGGCAGAACCCCCCCCCCCCCCCGTGTAAACAGATAAGGTTGTTCTTTAACCCTGTTGCTACCACAAGAATAAAGGCAACACTGGAGAGTCTAGAAACACAGGGGAATCAAGGGGTAGATTAGGAAGCGGTGGTGAAAATGAGCCCTCGCCTCAAGGAGAGGCCTTTCCTGGGGGTGGAAGAGGGCCAGGCTAGGCTCCACTGCAGCACTAGGAAGATATAAACACGGCTTTTGGAAGCCAGGTGTCTGTGGTGAGTCTACTGGTCACTTTAGAGTTCAGGGGCTCCGGGGTGGGGGGGATACAATGGGGGTTGGCTAATGCTCCCCACACAGCCGGTAGCCCCTCCACCAGCACACAACCAATATGCATTGTGCACCTGGGCTGTACTTAAATTGGTCCTTTTTTTGTTTTTGTTTTTGAGACAGGGTCTCGCTTTGTAGTTCAGGCTGGCCCTGAGCTCACTATGGTGCCCAGGCAAGCTGCCGCGAACTCAACAATCCTCCTGTCTCTGCCTCCCGAGCGCTGGGATTACAGGCGTGAGCCACCACGTCTGGCATTGTGGTATGCGGTGTTGATTGTTGGTGGGCGTGAATCTCCACACCCAGCACTATATGTGGTTACCGGGGATCAAACTCAGGACCTTGCGCTTGCGAGGCAGGCGCCGGAACCACTAGCTAACCCTCCGGCCCAAATTGGTCCTTTTTTAAAAATTTAAATATTTCTCTTTCAGAGGGAAGTTTGACATCCTTATCTTTAATATAAAGCCAGGAATGTAATCATAAATATAATCATGACCAAAACAAAAGACTGTATCTTGTATTGCCTATACCTCTATCTCTTTCTGTTTCTGTCTCCTAACTCCGACCAATCTTCAAGGAGATTTTGGAAGTCATCTAGGGCATTTGAGGCAAACTAACATTAAAATGAAGACTTCCTGCCCTCCTTCCTTTAATTCTTTTTAATTTATATTTGTAGATTTCTTACATAAAAGAAATCATGCAATATTTAACTTGAGTCAATATTTAACTAATGTCACCTAACATTATGATTTCTAGTTCTGTCTATTTTCAGTTCTTCTTTATGGCTAAGTAGTACTTATGCCACATTTTCTTTATCCATTCATCTGTTGAGAGGTATCTAGGCTGTACTGACACTTAGCTATAGGGAATTGTACTTATATGCACATGGCTATGCACGTATCACTATAGTATACAGTCCTTAATTCCTTCTGAAATATGCCAGCAGGAATATAACTAGGTAATATTAATATACACTTATAAAAAATAAAATAAAATAGATGGCTCTTTGCAAAAAATGAAGACTTCCTCCTCAACAGAATAAGCACTGAAAGAGAATCATGAGCACATAAATGTGTGTGCCAAAGTATATAAAATATCAACAGATAACACATGATAATACCAATGTCAATAAACTGTGGCAAGAACTAAAAGACAAGACCTGTAAGGTACTCCCTATAGTACTGGCACAGAGTAAGCCCTCTATAAATACTAGCTATGATGGAACTGTCCCCTTTGGGAAAATACAGGGCAGCTATGCTTCTTTGTTACTGCCTCTGTGCCTTGAATGGGTTTCTGGGCTGCATACATCATCCTCTTGTAATTACAAGCTCATTTTAATACCCACACAGGTCATCCTGCCTAGAGCTTTTCACCTACACTGTACCTGCCCATCCCCAGCGCAGCTCTGCTGCACTGATGGAGAAGCAGTCAGGTGACAGAGCATGGCCCAGCTGCCCCTAGAAAGCTAACCTGTCCTCGCATCCTATCTCTCATCTCCTATCCATGCAGAAGTCACAGCCTGTGAGGAAGAAGTCCATTGGACATTCTGACTTCCGTGAAATCACATAACACCTCTGGGAAGTTCTGCCTTATCCCCTTCTCCTCCCTCCCTAATCCCACTGAAGCTTGGTTCATATGACTTCTTCTCTATTCTTGTGTTGGGAGGTTTTGTTTGTTTTTGGTGGTACTGAGGATCTGAACTCAGGGCCTTCCCATTAGGCTACATCCTCAGCTTTTTTTTTTTAACTTTTATTTTTAGACAGGACCTCACTATGTCACTAAGTTGCCTAAGCTGGGCTCAAAGTTGCAATCTTCCTGTCTCAGTCTCCTATCTTCTCTGTTTTTATATAGCCACACACTGCCTAACAATGTTGCTATGGACAATAGACTGCATATACAACACTGATCCCAGAAGGTCATAAAGGAACTGAAAATTCCTATCAGTGATATCATTGTTGTAGATATTGTAATATCACCACTGGCATAAGACAAAACAAAACTAACAAAAGCATTATACTGTCAACCACATATGATCAGCCCAATCAACTATGTACACTATATAATACTTGATGATAATCTGTCATTGATATAAATGTGTACTATAATACAACATAAAAATCTTTCATTTTTCTCCACTTCTATTAATCAGTAACTTCTTGCTGGACATGGCAGCGCACAACTATAATCCCAGCATTCAGTAGACTGAGGCAGGAGGATCCTTGGGAGGTCACACCCAGCCTAGACTACATACTTAGTTCAAAGCCTGCCCAGAATACATAGCGAGACCTTGTCTCAAAAAATCTAAATAAACAAATAGTATCTTCTCATCCCTCTACACTTTAGTTCTTGGCAACCACCTTTCTGCTGTCTCCATGAATTTGTCTATTGAATTGAAGTGCCTCATGTCAGTGGAATCATATAGTTTCTATCCTCTTATGACTGGCCAGATGGATTCTTTAAAAATGCACATAAACAGATTTTTCTCATCCAAAATGGAAGCACAACAAGCAGT
>PVIC010034115.1:8248-19891 GCA_004025085.1 Thryonomys swinderianus
AAAAAAAAAAAAAAAAAAAAAAAGGAAACAATGCTTGTGTATATAGGGGTGGGGGGGAGGTAGGTAGGTAGGGGAGGGGGAAAATGAAAATTAAGTTGTGTCATATACTGGTACAAATTCTCAATGTGGAATGTAATTGTTATGTGTATATATATAATGTACCAATAAAATGTACCAATAAAAAAAAAGAAGGAACATGGAGGGTAATACATCCTTCTGAGTCACACTCAGCAACTTACCTCCAAAGAGGCCATAAGTCAAAAGGGCCTACTTCAAACCAGATAATACCACGTACCACTTTCAACATAGTCCTACCTCCAAATGAGTCTATCTTCAGAAAGTTTCTACTTACAACAGGGCCTACATACAACCGGGTCCTACCTCCCACAGGGTCTACCTCACAGCAGATCCCACTTCCAAACAGATCCTACCTGCAACAGGGCCTAAGTCCAACAGAGACCAACATCCAACTGGGTACTACATCCATCGGGTCCTAAGTTTAAACAGGTCCTACCTTGAACCAAGTCCTACCTCCAACCAGGGCCTACCTTCAACTACTATCTCTAACAAGTCCTACCTCCACCCAGGTGCTACTTTCAACTGAAGCAATATCTAACTAAGCCTACCACCAACCAGGTCCTTCTTCTAATACGGCCTATGTCCAACCAGGTCCTACATCCAAAAGAGCCTAACTACAACCAGGTACACTTCCAATAGGGCCAACTCCAAACAGGTCATACCTCCCACAGGGACTACCTCTAAGCAAGTCCAGTTTCCAAAAGGATGTCACTTCCAACAGGGAACCACCTCCAACCAGATACTACTTCCAAAGTGGTGCTAAGTCCAAATGGATCCTACATCTCCAAAAGATTCCTACTTCCAACGTGGTGCTACCATCAAAGGGTTCTTAACTCCTACAGGGTGGTACCTCCAAAAGGTTTCTACACTCCCCAGGGTGCTACCTTCAAACGTGTCCTAGCTCCAACAGCATCTACCACCAACCAAGTCCTACCTCCAACAGGGTGCTCTGTCTAAATGGGTCCTACCTCCAAACCAGGTCCCACTTCCAACATAGCTTAACTCCAACACTGTCCTACTTACAACAGGGTGCTACTTCCAACAGGGTCCTACCTCAAAAGGGAGCTACCTAGTGGGTCCTACCTCCAAATGGGTCCTACATCCAAGGAAGAGCTACCTCCAACATGATCCTACACCCAAATTGGTACTACATTCTAACATATCCTACATCCAACAGTGTGCTACATCCAAATGGATCCTATCTTCAATGGAAACGGTCTCCTACCAGATCCTATCTCAAGTTTGCTACCTCCAAAACAGTGTTACTTCCAAGTGGTTCTGACCACAAACAGGGTGCTACATCCAAGCAGTTCATACCTCTAATGTCCTGCTGCCCCCAAACTGATCCAACCTCCAACAGGGATCAACCACCAAACCAGTCTTACCACCAACAGGGTGCTACCTCCAAATGGTTCCTACCCCCACCTGGTGCTACCTCCAAATGGTTCCCACTCTTCACTTGGTGCTACCTCCAAATGGTTCCTACCCCCATCTGGTGCTACCTCCAAATGGTCCCTACCCACCCTGGTGCTACCTCCAAATTGTTCCTACCCCCACCTGTTGCTATCTACAAATGGTTCCTACCCACCACCTGGTGCTACCACCAAGCAGTTCCTCCCCTGCACCTGGTGCTACCTCCAAATGGTTTCCACTCTTCACTTGGTGCTACCTCCAAATGGTTCCTACCCCCATCTGGTGCTACCTCCAAATGGTCCCTACCCATGCTGGTGCTACCTCCAAATGGTCCCTACCCACCCTGATGCTACCTCCAAATGGTTCCTACCCCCACCTGTTGCTATCTACAAATGGTTCCTACCCCCCACCTGGTGCTACCACCAAGTGGTTCCTACCCCCATCTGCTGCTACCTCCAAATGGTCCCTACCCATGCTGGTGCTACCTCCAAATGGTTCCCACTCTTCACTTGGTGCTACCTCCAAATGGTCCCTACCCACCCTGGTGCTACCTCCAAATGGTTCCTACCCCTCACTTGGTGCTACCTCCAAATGGTTCCTACACCCCATCTGGTGCTATGTCTAAATGGTTCCTACTCCCCTGGTGCTACCTTCAAATGGTTCCTACCCCTACTTGGTTCTACCTCCAAGTGATTCCTTTCCCCACCTGTTGCTACCTACAAAAGGTTCCTACCCCTACCTTGCACTACATAGAAATGATTCCTCCCCTCCACCTGGTTCTACCTCCAAATGGTTCCTACCTCCAATGTCATAGTACCTCCAAACAGGTCCTACCTCCAACAGGTTGCTACCTCCAAGCAGGTCCTACAACCCCCCTGGAACTTCCCCTAAATGGTTCCTACCCCCCTGCCACCTCCAAATGGTTCCTACCCACTACTTGGTGCTACTTCCAAATGGTTCCAACCCCTCACCTGGTGCTACCTCTAAATGGTTCCTACCAAATGGCGCCTACCGCCAACGTGGTGCTACCTCTACATTGTTCCTACGTCCAACATGATGCTACCTCCACATGGTTCCTAATCCCCACCTGGTGCTACCTCTAAATGGTTCCTACCCCTATGTGGTGCTACATAAATGGTTCCTACCTACAACAAGGTGGTACTCCAAATGGTTCCTACCATCAACAAGGTGATACCTTGAAACTGTTCCTATCCCCCACAAAGTGCTATCTCCAAGGTGATACCTTGAAACTGTTCCTATCCCCCACAAAGTGCTATCTCCAAACAGATCCTACTTCCCCGAATGGTTCCTACAACCAACGTGTTGCTACTTCCAAAGAGCTCCTAACCCCAACAGGGTGGTACCTCGAAAAGATTTCTACACCCTACAGCGTGCTACCTCCATGCAGGTCCTACCTCCAACTAGGTCCCACCTCCAATATAGTCTAACTCCAACACTGTCCTACTTACAATGGATGCTACTTCCACCGGGGTCCTACCTCAAAAGGGAGCTACGTCCAAGTGGGTCCTACCTCCAACTGGGTCCTACATACAATGGAGAGCTACCTTCAACATGATCCTATACCCAAATTGGTGCTACATTCTAATGTATCCTACCTCCAACAGCTCGCTACATCCAAATGGGTCCTATCTTCAACAAAAAACGACTGCCTTCTACTGTATCCTACCTCAGTTTGCTACCTCCAAAACGATGCTACTTCCAAGAGGTTCTGACCTCAAACAGGGTGCTATATCCAAGGGGTTCCTACCTCCAACCTCTGACAGGGACCAACCACAAAATGAGTCTTACCACCAACAGGGTGCTATCTTCAAATGGTTTCTTCCCCCCACCCTTGGCTACCTTCAAATGGCTCCTTACCCCCCCCACACACACACACACACACATATACACCTGGTGCTATCTCCAAATGGTTCCTACCCCCAATGTGGTGATACCCCAAATGGTTCCTACCTCTGTCATGGTGCTCCCTCTAAATGGTTCCTACCTCCAACATAGTGATACTTCCAAATGGTTCCTTCCTCCAACAAGGTGGTACTCCAAATGGTTCCTACTCCCTCCACCTGGTGCTACCTCCAAATGGTTCCTATCCCCCACCTGGTGCTATTCCCAAATGGTTCCTACCTCCCATCTGGTACTACTTCCAAATAGTTCCTACCCCTCACCTGGTGCTACCTCCAAATGTTTCCTACCTCCAACATTGTGGTATCTCCAAATGGGTCCTACCTCCAAGAGGGTGCTACCTCCAAGCAGGTCCTACCTCCAACAGGGTGCTATTTCAAACTGGGTCCTACCTCCAACAGGGTACTACCTCCAAATCCATCCTATCTCCAACAGTATGCTACTTCCAAGCAGGTCCTAACTTCACCCGGATTCTACCTCAACTGGGCCTACTCCAACCCAGTCCTACTTACAATGGGGTGCTACCTCCAAAAGGTTTCTCACTCCAAAAGCAGCTATCTCTAAGTGGGTCCTACCTCCAACCTGGTCATACTTCCAATGGAGGGCTACCTTCAACAGGATGCTACTCCCAAAGTGGTGCTACCTCCAAGTGGTACCTACCTTCCACGTGGTGCTACCTCCAAATGGTTCCTACCTCCAACAGAGGGCTACCACCAACTGGAACCTTCCAGCTGGCACCAGTTTCTACCTCCAACCAGGTGCTATCTCCAAGCAGGTCCTCAAAATAAGCTTTTTATCTTACAAACCTATGTCAAGGAACTTAACTATCGACTCACCTGAGACAGCAAATTTAAAATAATATGCTAGTTTTTCTTTGTTTACCAGAAATGTAGTGTCCCTAGGAGTAAATAGGGGGAATTCTGGCTCAAAATTTTTCCTGAAAACATCTTGTGTCATAGACCTCCATATGGGAGAGAGATTAAACATCTCATATTAGAGGAAGATTACAGAAGCAGCATTAGTCAGATTGCTATAGAAACACATTAGTCTGCTCCCAGATTCTCAGTATTAGAAAGAGGACACCTCCCCCAACCCACCCAACGCAGGTGTCTTTTCACAAATCATTATTCTAAGTGACTGCATGGTGTTCTTCCAGTTGACATGGGAAGGAAAAATTAACTATTTTTAACAACGAGTCATTTATTTCCTCCAGTTACCAGCATCTCTTTTCCAGGCATATGGATGGCAGTGCTTTATAAGTGAAAAACAAACGGGGCAAAGGACTAGCTCTCCACAGGTGAAAGGGTCACCTTAGCACTCCGTCTTCACTTATGTCTGCTGTCTTTAAGATGATACTTCTTAGCAAGAGAAAATGCTATGGAAGCAGTGAGGTAGGATTATTTTTCTTTTGTGGAACTGTACTTTCCAGGACACTTAGCCATCCTCACCTTCACCAAATTCTATTATTCCCCTCAGCCAGTGACAACCTGAAGGCTGAATGGGAATCAGAGGTTTCTACTTAATGTGTTGGAAACTCCTGCTGAATACTTGGATGAATACTTACTGTATCACACATTCAACAGTTGAAACTTTCGTTCTTAAATAAATTTCTCCATTCAAAATATAATTAGAAGAACATATACAAATAGAACATTTACAAATATGTTATAATCAATTGCTAGGGTACAACAAATTGAAATTTCATTTACATTTTTAAGTGTTCACTACATGGTTCTTTGCTACATGGTTCACAATGTTGTATAGCAGATCTCTAGAGCTTATTCATGTGGCTTGGCAGAAATTTAATGTTCACTGACTAGTAGGCCCCATTTTCTTTCTCCCTTCGGGCCCTGGAAATCATTTTTCTGTTCTTTAATTCTATGAATTTGACTATCTTTGATATCTCACTTAAGTGGAATGATGCTGTATTTGTCTGTGACCCATTTCTTTCACTTAACATAATGCTCCTTATGATTCATCCATTTTATCACATACTGCACAATTTTCATCTTTATTTAAGGCTTAACAGTATTCCATTGTATGACAGTTTAATCATTTACCACCACCAGTAATCGAAAAAACAAGCATCCTAGCAAGACCTGCCCTGTAGCACTCTTGTCCCTATTCCACCTCACCCCCTCTGACACAGTCTGAGAGCCAAACGATAGCCATGCACGTTCAGGGAGATGGATATAGAAAAACAAAACAAAACTCAGCACTCATCACTGCCACTGTGCCACTTCTCTGGAGTCCTGGCATGGCAATGCAGAAAAATGAGTATTTGAGGACAGGTCTGAATAAATATTAAGAGTGAGTTAAAATGCAACAGGACATATTCTAATTAAAAAACTGAGACTATGATTTTTGTAACATTGCTTAAGAGAGAACCAGAAAGGCATTCAGCCTGCCCACGATTTTATCCAGAATCAAAGAAAGATTTTTCTCACAAATAATCTTTGCAATTTTCCTCACAAATAATCTTTGCAATTTTCAAACAACAGCAATTGACACGTAATTTTCATTTTGATTACTTCAAGTCATATTTTTGCAAAATATTTCTTATGCTATTGTTTATTCCTCCCAGACCACCCAATCTAAATTAGTTGCTGTGATATGATCCTCACAACCCAGTATAACATTATTTACCACATCACATTGATCTAAGAATGTATTATCTTACATGTTTATTTGTTTGCTTCTTCAGTACCTTGTAACCTATACCAAATGTGGGCTTCCTGATAATAAGTATGGTATCTACATGCTTTTCTCTGTACTACCACACCTAGCACACGGCCAAATGTAAGAGGATACTCAAAATTTATTTCATTTTTAATAACAATAGCCTTTGATCTTATTGTATAAACGTTTTCTTTCCAACACTTTTTTTCACAAATTTTGGGGCTAAATAGAAAGGTATTTTGTTCTTCCATTACCTAAAGAAAGCATTTTTCATGTGCAGTAAATCCCCAGACAAGTTTTATTCCAGGAAGACATTTGTAAGTCAGACTCATCCCTAAGTTTAACAGTGAATCTTATACACTCTTGGTACAAATATACAGTATATAGCATTAAACAAACCAAACCTCCACATCACCGCAACTTTTGCTCTTGCTTCCGGACACCTTGGTCTCTGACTGGCCACTGGACCACTACAGCTATGGCACTGTAAGAAATCACACAGTTGTACAGAGGCACAACTGTGACTAGGTCAGGCGTGTGAGCGACTTCTCTGATTTGTTAGCACCTATGCATGCTCCTAGTGTAAGGCATGTTAATATCTGTGAAAGTTTGCAATTCCAATGTTGGTAAACCAGGGACTTACTGTATTTAGTGCTGGCAATTCTGTTTGGCAGTGTGTTTTTGTCTTTTAATTACTTATCTGTCATTATTTTTTACGTAAATGAATTCTGATTGTGTGGTTGACTCCAAAGCTCTATCAATCTACTTCTTCAGCTACATTTTTATATCTAAGTGATATGAAACTGATATGAGTATCACTCAAAACTGGAAGAATTAAATTGATTCCTTTATAAAATTAACAAAAGAGACAGAGAACAGGCAGAACTTGTGGTAATACAAGCACGAGATGAAAGAGGGGTAAAGACTATAAGCTATGCCATAAAAGAGGACATTATAAAAAAGGATAGTCTGAATCAATAAATCAGACTGACTTCTACAGTCAGTGTATCCAAATACCCAGCCTTCTGCCTCCCACTTTTTGTGAAACCCAACAACTTCTATACAGTCCTCTTCCCTTAAGCCTTTGCCAAGAGCACAATCATTCCCTCCACTTGAGGCACCTAAACCAGGATCCTCCAAAAATTCAGTCAGTGGCTAAAACTTTAACTCATCCCAAGTTGCCTCCCAGAAAGCACCTGATTAGAACAAGGATGAATTTCTCTTCCAGGATGTAAGTTTGTCTCCCAAATCTTAATTCTTCAAGGAAAAAGAGCTAGTTTTATACAGTATATTTCATTTCTGCCTTGAAGAGTAAACTGTGACAACTGTTACCCTCCAGCCAAAAACAAATTAGAAATGCGTATACACACACACACACACACACACACACACACAAGTGCTTCAAACATTGGTCAACAGGAAGCTCAGGACTGACTGTGGAAAGTGGTGACTCCTACAGTGCCGCTGCTTGCTGTCAGAAGACCAAGCCCCAGCAAAACGAAGACGGAAACAGAAGCCCATATTGTCACAAAGCTGGGAGGACAGAGATCAGAGTCTAAGAGTCCTGAAGTAGCTGGAATTTGTAAAACAGAGTGAAAGAGGAAAACACTTATAGGGAGAGCTCTGGGACTCTAACAGGGATTCCCTTCAAGTCTCTGATTGAGTACAGATCAGTGCATACATGAGAAGAAAATTCCGGAGACTAGAACAAACCCCCGGAAACAGATGGCTGAAGAATTTATAGAATTCACATGGGCTTCAGAATGTTTTTGATCCCACCAGCCTAAGTGTGATACTTGGGACATTGGTTAGAGGTCTAAAAAAGGATTACACCTTAGCATTGAAGCTAAACTAGTGCCAAATCAGAGGTTGCTCTGAAGCTGTTTCATCAAACCCTAAAATCAGCTGTTGAAAGGATCCAGCCTATGAGCTGCTTCACTGCATGCCAGAGCAAAAGCCAACACACTGGAGAAATGCTGTCTTATAAACCCACACTGCAACAACAAAATTCACAATAGTCAGCATCTGATTAAAATCTCTGGGCATGCAGAAGAAAAAAAGGCAGAAAAAAAGATATTTAACTCAACTGTTAAGTATAAGTCATCCACCAGAAATGATACAGAGAATGGAATTAATAAACACTAAAATACATCTAAGTCATAAATATATCAGCAATGACGGACAATAGCAACATATCAAAGAGTTAAATGAAAAATATAAGAAAACCCAAATGGACCTCCTGAAGATAAAAAACAAGTAGTTAATATAAAAAAAACCCTGAGAAGATTAACAGCAAACTGAACAGTACAAAAGAGAAATCAAAATGTACAAAGAGAAGGACAAAGAAGAAAACAAAGCTTAGAAAGAAAAAAACTAAGAACAAATGTTGAGATTAGACGATATTAAACACTAATATGCATAATTGAAGTTCCACAAAAGGGACAAATAGCAGAAAATATATGTGTAGAATATTGATACGTTTTTTCTAAATTTAATAGAACCTATAATCCACAGTCCCAAGAAGTTTGATGAATCCAAAGTGAATGAAAAAGCAAAACAATACAAAGACCCATTTTAATAAAATTACTTAAACCTAATGCTAAAGAAAAAGTTTTGAAAGCTTTTTCAGGGAAATGAGTAAGAATAACAGATTTTTTTCAATAAAAATATTAAATATAAAAGACAACAGAATAGCATCTCTGCAGTGGAAAAGAAAAGAGTAAACCAAGACTTTTATAACCATTGAAAAAATAACTTAAAAACAGAGATAAGATAAAGACTAAAAAAAAAAAATCTCATCACAACAGTAAACTCACAACAACCTACCTAATGACTTCTTACCTAAAAGATAAACTTGGATATAATCAAGCTTCCAGAGTTTCCTTGTACTTAGCAGAAATCCAGAGCTCTGGAACAAGTTCAGTGCATCATACAAAAGAAACAGGCAAATCTAAAACATAAACACTGACAGGACAAATGACCCAACATTTGTCATAAATTAAAAAGAGAAGAAGACCACTATAGATTACATGTGCCTATCAAGCCAAAGTAATATATGAATATTGTATGAAACCTAACACCAAAAATCTGTAAGAAGACATTTTTAAGATACTTAGGAAGACTTGATTGAAAAAATGTTATTAGATAATACCAAAACATTACTATTAATTTTGTTCAGTGTGATAATGACACTGTGGTTATAGAGTAAAATACCTACAGCCTTTAGAGCTGTACATAAAAGTTAGTGATTTCTATAATTAACTTTAAAATATCTGAACAGACAATGAAGGGGCAGAGTAAATAAAATTGGAAACAACTGAATAATTTTTCACTCTAGCACAATGTTAATATTGATTCATAGTATTATCCTTTCCACTTTGGATGTGTTTAATATTTTTCAAACACTTTTCTTGTGCAACCATTGTGGAGATCAGAAAACTAGGATTAGAGGTCCTATTTGACCCTGCCATTCCCCTACTAGGAATATACTTGAAATATACTGTAAAGACATATGTACCCCCATGTTCACAGCAGCTCAGTTTGTGATAGCCCAATCTTGGAAAAAAATCCAGATGCCCATCAGCTGGAGACTGGATAAAGAAGACGTGTTTTTTTTTTAATAAAGTGGAGTATTACTCTGCCATAAAGAATGACAAGTTTCAGTCATTTATGTGCAAATGGATACATCTTGAGGACACACTAACAAATGAAATAAATAGGTCACAGATATGTAAATATTGTATCTTTTCTCTGGTATGAGAACCTGTAGATGTAAATGAGTTCTAGAATGTATAGTAGATTTTGTGAAATAGGAAATATTCAAAGGGAATGTGGTAGGGAAAAGTAATGAGGGGAAAGAATAAATATGGTTTAAAAATAAAAAGAAAGCACATGTATATAGGGGATCAGGCGTTGTGGGGTAGGTAGGGATATGGGTAAACATGAGAATTAACTCATGTCATATACTAGTACAAATTCCCCAGTGTTGAGTGTGATTGGGAGCTGTATATAAAATGTACAAATAAAGAATTCAATAAAATAAATAAAACACACAAAGAAAATAGTGATTGAAAAAGAACAGATAGCAACAAAGATCAAGACAGATTAGCATAAAGCTTTTCACTGGAAACATGAGGTGTTATGTGCTTAAATCTAGAATAATAATTACTTTATAAACTCATAAATCAAAAAAGGGGGAAATGGGTAAAGTTTCAGAAGTGAAAAACTTTGAAAGTCTACCTTGGGATTCTTTAGCAAAGCACAAACAAGCTCAGAAAAGAGTAGGACATGTGATCTAAGAAAAAAGAAAATTAGAAACCATAGTCAAAACAAAAAGCAATATAAGAAATCCCTTCTTCAACTAGGAAAGTAATGAAATTATCTCATCATTTTGATCTTTTGATGCACCAAAGAGATTTGAGTTAATTTTCTTTTGATGCTTTTCCCTGAAGAGACTTATATTGAAATTTTAGAATTATAGTTCTTAGTGTTTGCAGTAAATAATATTTATGTAATTAAAATATTATAAATTTCTTTTTTTGCTTTTAAAGTCATTAGTCAAAGCACAGAAGGGTTAATTATGGTTTCAGAAAAGAATAATATGTTTCTTATAGAAAATGTTGATACTACACCACCTGGAAGTTAGAAAATTATGTGGACAATATGGAAATTAATCAAGAAATTAATCATTCTAAGCAGTAGGGAGGGAAACCACTACCTAAAGTTATTGATGAAACAACAGAAGTTTAAGTTTGATACTTAAAAGTCTAAATGCAACATATATATCAGTTAGATTTTTAAAAAAGAATGAAAGAAGAAAATATGAAAAGTTATACATACCTGAACTTTATTTCTTTTTACAGTAGACAGCAAATAAATCATTTAAATTTGATAAATCAATAAATGTCACTATGTGCATAAAGGTAAAGTCAAATAATGCAAAATAGAAATGGAGCACAAGAATAAGCATTGGAGACTGTGGTAACACACATTTCCTTTTTCTTTCCATCTTTCTGTACTGCTTGAATTTGTAGTACCATAAGTATATATTACTCTTACAACAATATATTTTTAAAGCAGAGGATCCAATCATTTAAAAAAAAGACTCATTGTAGGAAACATATTTTTAAACATAAATCAAATTGAAACCTTCTCCAAATGAAAAAATTTAATGAAATAAGTCCTCCATGTACAAGAAATAAAGATTAAGTAACCTATTACTTTAAAATATTCAAGCTTAGATGAAAATAAAATTAAAGAATATAATGTCACTGAATATTGATCTTCATTGAAACAATAAATTTTAGAAATGGTAATAAATGCTCAAAATAAAAAAGCCAGACAGAAAGGAACTTGATTTCAGAAATGATGAAAATGTAAAACAGCACAAGTATTTTGAAGAAAAATACGGACATTTACAATAAAAGTAACAGAGTGTGGATTCAACATGGTTGAACAGAGGAGGAGCCATGCTGGAGTTAGAGAAAATCAACCAAAGACACAGGTAATTGGAGTAAAGCAAGGAGCATACAACCTGACGCCAAAATCAATCTG
>PVIC010034116.1:0-19726 GCA_004025085.1 Thryonomys swinderianus
AGCCCCCTATTTCAGACCCGCCTCACCTCGTGGCTTTGCTCCATAAAAGCCCTCTAAAAAGTGAGGTAGGGGGGTTACCCACTTTCCGGGCCCCCCTTCTGTCTCTCTTAAGGCAGAAGCTTTCTCTCTCAATAAAATTTTCCTACTCAAACCTCCGTCGTTCCTAAAATTCATTCTTCGATTTTTAGAGAACACGAACACGAACTCGCATTTCAGCTGGGGAGTTAGGCCTTAACTCTCCTGCGTCACTATCTAAAAAAAAAAAAAAAATCTAAAGGGCTGAATATAGTTCCGTGGTATAGTACTTATCTAGTGTGCTCAAGATTCTGGGTTTGAACTCTTAACACCACCACCAAAGAAAAAGAGAGAAAGGAGTAAGAGAAAAAAGGAAATAAAGCTCAGCTAAGGCTCAGTAGGTCAATTACCTGTGACACGACACAGACAGACAGGCCCTAACTTTCTTTGCTCTCTGATCTGGCCCCAAAGCCCACACAGAGCAAATCCTCTCACAGAGTCATTAGTGAGCAACAAATACATAAACTGAAGGAAACTGAGCCTCTCTTGAAATGTCTCAAGTGGGACTGAAGACCTTTCCTCTTTGTGGACATAGATGGCAGAAGCAGACAAATCAAAGTGATTGTCCACTTTTGGTTTGAAATCAGGAACAAACGTCTAATAACACGGTCTGCTGTATAAGGAAGTGAGCTTCTGTCACCCAGGGGGTGATACCCTGGCGGTTCCCTGTGAGGGACCAGCTGCAGAAGAACCCCAACCTGCTCTTGCTGCTCAGAGGTGTGACAGCGCACGTCCCAGACCAGCTGGGTTGTGGAGGGCATCAGAAGAGAGGGGGTTGCTTTCCTTCCTACTTGAGAAATTTCCTTCTCCTCACCCCTCCTCTTTTTCTTCTTCCCCTTCCTCTTCCTCCTAGACAGGGTCTCACTCTGTAATTCAGGCTACTCTTGAACTCACTAGGTACCCCAGGCTGGCCTGAAACCCTTGGTGATCCTCCTGCTTCAGCCTCCAGAAAGCTGGGATTACAGAACTCCACCACCATCCCTGCTTTGGAATTTGGTGCTGATTCAGGCTTGGCTGAGCAGAGCAGGTCAGTCACCCATCCATACTTCCCCATCCCGGCCCATCTCTTCTCCTGCCTGTGAGGGGCCATGTGGCTGGTGCTAGTGACACCTGGTGGCCAATTGGTCTAAGAGACAGCTGTCCAGCTTTCTGCTGTCTCAAGAACTAGTACAGTGCCTGGCACAGAACAGTCCTTCCTGTTTGGGGGTGAGAATAAATGCAGACTAGAGAGGAGGATTCTCTGTCTGCCTGGGCCTGAAGAGCCACCAAGGACACTGACGAGGCCTGCATGGCTGGCTCTGCATCTGCTCAAGAGGAACCAAAGAGCTGGCAGGAGGGCCTCTGCTCTCTGCCTCCTGCTTCCTCCTCTGTGCCTGGCTTGTTTTCCAGGGCACCATGAGCCAAGGAAGGAAAAGAATTAAGTAAAAATAATGAAGCTTCTATTCCAGTGGGCTGAGTTAAAAGTGCCTGAGCAGAGTCAGGAATGGTGGTGCACACCCATAATCCTAGCACTCAGAAGGTTGAGGCAAGGAGGGTCACCATGAGTTCAGACCAGCCTGAGCTACGTAGGAAGTGCAAGGCCAGCCTGGACCACATAGTGAGACCCATCCTCCCTCCCAAAAAAGTACCTAAGCAGAAAGAGGATGCTGGGAGCATGGCTCAGTGCATAGCACATGCTTAACAGGAATAAGGCCTGAGCTCAATGCCCAGCACAGAACAGGAAGAAGGGAGAAAAGGAGAGGGGAGGAAAGAGTGGGACTCTAAGGCCTAGAGAGGGCAAGAACCTGCCTAGGTTCCCACAGCAAGGCCAGGGGACTCCCAGCATGCCCTCTGTCCAGCCATGCTGTGATGTGCCCTAATCCTCATGCACCCCAGCACCTCCAGACCCTCTCTGCACCCAGCTCTGCCCATATCCACCCTCAATCATGTGGGCCTGAGCTTTCATGGCCTCACTTCCCCCTGCATAGAATTGTGAAACTGGACAGTAAGTGCTTAGCACAGGGTTTGGAACCCAGATAGTACACACATGTGATCCCAGCACAACAGAGGCTGAGGCAGAAGGATGGTGAGTTTAAGGCCAGGGTGGACCACATAGTGGATCCTGTCTCAAACAATAAAAAGACAGCTGCGGGCCAGAGATTTAGCTCAGTGGTTCTGCCGCCTGCCTAGTAGCACAAGATCCCCGGTTCGATCCCACTAAACACATACAATGCTATGATATTGGGCATGGTGACTCATGTCCACCAGCAATCAGTCCATACCCCACAATGCTGGGCATGGTGGCTCACGCCTGTAATCCCAGCACTCGGGAGGCAGAGGCAGGACGATTGCTGAGTGCGAGGCTTGCCTGGGCTACATAGTGAGCTCAGGGCCAGTCTGAACTACAAAGTGAGACCCTACCTCAAAAAAAAAAAAAAAAGCTGCTACCAGCATTGTCACTCTGGTTATAGCTCAATTTGAATCCTTCGCACCATCAACTAAATGAAGACTTCTTGTTGGGTTTTTTTTTTTTTTTTTTTTTTTTGCGGTACCAGGGATCAAACTCTGGCCCTTGTGCATCCAAGGTTGGTGCAGTACCACTTAAGCTAAATCCCCAGCCCCTAAATGAATACTTCTTGAAGGCAGAGATCAGGGAAGGCCCAGGGTAGCAGTGGCCCATGTTGGCTCCATAGAGCATCTGCAGTGTTTTTTTGTTTTTGTTTTTTTTGAGACAGGGTCTCGCTTTGTAGTTGAGGCTGGCCCTGAGCTCACTATGGAGCCCAGGCATGCCTTGCACTCAGCAATCCTCCTGTCTCTGCCTCCTGAGTGCTGGGATGAGAGGTGTGAGCCACCACGCCCAGCACTGTGGTATGTGGTACTGATTGCTGGTGGGTGTGAGTCACCACACCGTTTGTGTTGTATGTGGTTACTGGGATCAAACTCAGGACCTTGCGCTCGCTAGGCAGGTGCCAGAACCACTGAGCTAAATCTCTGGCCCTGCAGATTGTTTTTTTGTTTGTTTTTTCTTTTTCTTTTGTGGTACAGGGTATCAAACTCGGGCCTTTGTGTTTGCAAGGTAGGCGCAGTGCCACCAGCTCCCTGGCTTTCCTTTTTTGAGGTTATGAGTTACTTGTTTGGGCAGGGCTTGGGTTTTCTCTAACAAATCCAAAAAAAGAGGGTACAGGTGAGATTCAAAACTCAACTACAAAGCGAGACCCTGTCTTAAAAAAAAAAAAAATGTACGCACAGGTCCCGCGAAGGGCAGGTCCCATTCCGCCACTGGAGCAGCTAGCTCTGTTTAACTGCCGGGTCACGCCAGACGCTGCAATTGCCTGTTCCTCCCTCACTGTACCTACAGCGGATTGCTGAGGCTGTGCCTCCAGCGTGGCGAGCAGGTGGTGTGAGTTGGGGTCGGGACCCAGGAGGCCCTGGGCTTGAATGTCAGGGACCCGGGGCGACGAGAGGCAAAGGGAGAAGGGATCCATTGTGGAATCTGAGGAGCCCATTCGAAGACACAGGCTGGGAGGTGGGAAAGGTACTGTGGCGCTCTATGACGCCGCACGTCTGGGACCCCGAGTCGAGAGACCCTGCACCTGGGGTCCGCTGAGTCCCCACTGAGGTCGCGGGTCTCAAGCGCGTCCACGCCTTCCCCCGCCCCCGCTGGCAGCCGGGGAGACTCGGGCTCCCGGCATTCCTCGCGTAGTGACGTCATCAGTTTTGCTAACGCCTCGCCTTCCGGTAGAGGGCGCTGCGCTTAGCCACCATCTGACCTCGCACTCAGGCGGTTCAAAAGACCAATGGCTACGTGCTCTGCTCTGTGAGTAGTGCCCTAGTGCTGGAATTATAGGTGTGCGCCGCCACCACCACCACCATCACGTCTGGCCTGGCTTAAGCAATTTAATGATTTAGCAAGACCTGTCTCAAAACAAAACAACAACTGTTAACAAACTCAGGCATGGAGGTGCACATCTATCATCCAGACACTCAGGAGAGCAAGGCAGTAGGATGGCTGTGAGTTTGAGGCCAGCCTGGTCTACGTAGAGAGTTCAAGTCCAGCCTGAAGTACATAGTGAGTTCTTGCCTCAAAAAGCAAAAGAAAAAAAATTTTATTTTCCGTAGTCCATTGAACCTAGACTAGTACCATTTCCCATCCTCCCCCACATACACAATGGCCTAGGTTCTTCCCCTGAACAGAGGACCAGAAGGGGGGAGGAAGGTGAAAAAACCCGAGAAGACAAAGGCTTCTCAGGTGGTGGTAGCCTGAAGTCTGTGCAGTACCACAGAGCACCAAGGGGGCACATCCATAGAAACCGACCCCTGGGGCACTTACCTTCCCAAGCGCTGGGATGACAGACACACCACCATAAACACCACGTCTTCTTTCTTGCGACTGCTTTTGCTTTGCACAAACTTGAAGATGTTTGGAGACTTCTCATTCTGGAGTTCGCTGGGCCACCAAGAGGCAGCCATCCATCCAGTGGCTAAATACAAAGCCAGTCCCACCTGATGCAGGAAAAATGGAACTCACAGCCTGCTAGGTGTCAGGTGCTAAGTTGTGTTCCCCAAAATCAAGTAATGAATTCTAAAGAAAAGTGGAGGTTAACAGTAGGAAAGATTTATTGGGAAATGACAGAAGGGGCCCTGAAAGTTGCTGCTAAGGCCATTTGTCAGGGTAATTTATACAGCAAAGTCCCAATGTAGATACAATGTGGGTCAAACTGCCACCAGTGGGTAAGTATAGTGGCTGAGCTAATGTTAATCCAGTAGGGAAGCCAGGCATGTGGCAAGGTGCATGTAAAGAATAAAGGTGTTTTGGGAAAGGGATGGGTCCAGAAACTCTGGTCACCCACTCAGGTGACTGATCCCTATTTGGACTTCGCTTGGGAGATACCAATTCCACTACAATCTCAAATTATTGTTTACTCCTCAGACTGGCAGTAGGCCCGGTCTTTGCATCTTTATCTTGAGGCCTGGCTTTACAATGGATGTGCCTCCAGCTAGTTTGGGTGTGTTCTCTTCTGAAATGACTGTCTCGAGGGCCTGCCCCTGTCCAACTATTACTTTCCATTCTATTTAGCTGCCTATAAAACCATACCACCAATCCCCAACTATTACTGAGTTTTTGCCAAATATGGTTTTTTTCTGTTTATTATAAGATTAACACAGGGCCGGAGGAGTAGCTCAGTGGTTCCGGCGCCTGCCTTGCAAGCACAAGGTCCTGAGTTGGATCCCTGGAAACCACCAACAATGTTGGGCGTGGAGACTCACGCCCATCAGCAATCAATACCACATACCACAGTGCCGGGCATGGTGGCTCATGCCTGTAATCCCAGCACTTGGGAGGCAGAGACAGGAGGATTGCTGAGTTTGAGGCTTGCCTGGGCTCCATAGTGAGCTCAGAGCCAGCCTGAACTACAAAGTGAGACCCTGTCTCAAAAAAAAAAAAAAAAAAAAAAAAGATTAACACATGCTCATTTGCAAATAAATTAGAAACTACAGATAAGCAACAAGAAGAGATGTATGTTTGTATTATTTTGTTTAAAAATTATATTAAAGAAGCTGCATTCCGAATATTTGCTCCTGCTATTAAGACCTTCTTACGGGGCCGATTTAGCTTAGTGACACCATGCCTGCCTCAAAGCACAGAGTTTTAAATTCAATTCTGGTACTGGAAATAAAACAAAAAATTTTTTAAAAGGCCAGGAGTTTAGCTAATTGGCACCATGCCTGTCTTGCAAGTGCAAGGTTGTGAGTTTGATCCCTGGAACCTCGACTAAAGACCTTCTTAGGCCAGGTGTGGTGGCTTGTTCCTGTAATCCCAGCATTTGGGAGACAGAGGCATGAGGATTGCCACAAGTTCAAAGCTAGCCTGAACTACATAGTGGGTTCAGGACCAGTCTGAACTACAAAGCAAGACTGTCTCAAAAAACTAAAAAGAAAAAAAAAGAATGAAAGAAAAAGACATTCATAAATTGCCCATTTGTATTTATGATGGCTACAGACTGTTGTGTTGGGGTGTTAGGTTCAGTCTCCTATCACTAGATACCGAGTCTGTTCCTGTTTATAAATAGTATCTTTGAGACAATTCTTTTTTTTTTTTTTTTTTGCTTTTTGGAGACAGGGTCTCGCTTTGTAGTTCAGGCTGGCCCTGAGCTCACTGTGGTGCCCAGGCAAACTGCCGCGAACTCAGCAATCCTCCCATCTCTGCCTCCCGAGTGCTGGGATTACAGGCGTGAGCCACCACGCCCAGCATTATATGTGGTTACCGGGGATCAAACTCAGGTCCTTGCACTTGCAAGGCAGGCGCCGGAACCACTGAGCTAACCCTCCGGCCCTTTGAGACAATTCTTGCTCTTTTATTATTTCAGGAAATGTTTGTAGATGTTGAATTATTGGTTAAGGGAGCAAATTTTTTTAGACAGATTAGATTCACAGTGCTCCTCTTGCTTCAGTCTTTCAAGTGTGGGATCACAGGTATGCGCCACCATGTCCAGCTGAAGGAGCAGACCTGTGGCAGCATCGTCAAAATGCAGACGGGACTGTGTGGCCAGATCACAGGAGTCCAGAGAGGAGGCCCTGCTGACGCAAGTGGAGCTGCAGCAGAGGGAAAGAAGCAGTGTGTGGTCACAGCTTTCCTAGGAGCCTTGAGACTAAAGCTAGAAAACAATCACAGGATCAGTGAGCTGCACCACTCTGGTTTTTACTGAGTATTGAACTGGGGGCATTCTGTCACTGAAACACAGCACAGCCCTTTTTAATTTTTTTTCTTTTTCTTTTTGGAGACAGGGTCTCGCTTTGTAGTTCAGGCTGGCCCTGAGCTCACTATGGTGCCCAGGCAAGCCGCCGCGAACTCAGCAATCCTCCTGTCTCTGCCTCCCAAGTGCTGGTATTACAGGCGTGAGCCACCACGCCCAGCGTTATGTGTGGTAACCGGGGATCGAACTCAGGTCCTTGCACTTGTGAGGCAGGTGCCGGAACCACTGAGCTAACCCTCCGGCCCAGCCCTTTTTAATTTTGAGACAGGTTCTCACTAACTTGCCAGGCTGGGCTTGAATTTCAGATTCTTCTGCCTCAGCCTCCTGAATAGCTGGAATTATAGGACTGCAGCACGGTACCCAGCTACAAAGGATACTTTAGCAGAATAGGGAAACTGTATGTATGTATGTATGTCATACATACATAAATATATATATATATACACACACACACCTGAGCTCAGACTTTTGATCCTTCTGCCCTAGCCTCTCAGGCTAGGGGTTACAGGTGGGTGTTACGATACCAGCTCAACATGGAGACATGGAGACTTTTTTTTTTTTTTTTTTTTTTGGAGACAGGGTCTCGCTTTGTAGTTCAGGCTGGCCCTGAGCTCACTATGGTGCCCAGGCAAGCCGCTGCGAACTCAGCAATCCTCTTGTCTCTGCCTCCCGAGTGCTGGGATTACAGGCGTGAGCCACCACACCTGGCACTGTGGTATGTGGTATTGATTGCTGGTGGGCGTGAGTCTCAACGCCCAGCATTGTATGTGGTTTCCAGGGATCAAACTCAGGACCTTGCGCTTGTGAGGCAGGTGCCGGAACCACTGAGCTAACCCTCCAGCCCAACATGGAGTCTTTTATCTCTGTGAGACCAGTGTAAGACTCTCCACTTGGGACCAGTGATGCTAATCTGATGCTTCAAACCATTCCAACATCCCCAGACTTTCATGTTAGGTATTTATTTGTACTGTCTAATTTAATTCTCATCAGGTCTACAGAAGTTGTTTTGTTTTGTTTTGTTTTGAGATAGGGTCTCGCTTTGCAGTTCAGGCTGGCCCTGAGCTCACTATGTAACCCAGGCAAGCCTTGAACTCAGCAGTCCTCCTGCCTCTGCCTTCCAAGTGCTGGGATTACAGGCATGAGCCACCATGCCCGGCACTGTGGTATGTGGTATTGATTGCTGGTGGGCATGAGTCACTACGCCCAGCATTGTATGTGGTTACTGGGATGGAACTCAGGACCTTGCACTTGTGAGGCAGGCGCTGGAACCACTGAGCTAAATCTCTGGGCTCCCCAGAAGTTTATTTTTATTCCCAGTTTATGGATAAAGAAACTGAAGCAAGCCTGGGGATTTAGCTCAGTGGTTCCGGTGTCTGCTTGGCAAGCACAAGGTCCCCGAGTTCAATCCCCAGTACCACATACTACAATGGTGGGAGTAGCAGCTCATGCCTATAATCCCAGCACTCGGGAGGCAGAGGCAGGAGGACTGCTGAGTTCGAGGTTTGCCTGGGCTACACAGTGAGCTCAGGGCCAACCTGAACTACAAAGCAAGACCGTGTCTCAAAAAAAAAAAAAAAACAAAAACAGAAAGAAAGAAAGAAAGAAAGAAAGAAAGAAAGAAAGAAAGAAAGAAAGAAAGAAAGAAAGAAAGAAAGAAAGAAAGGAAGGAAGGAAGGAAGGAAGGAAGGAAGGAAGGAAGGAAGGAAGGCCAAAGCAAGAAGGAGCTAAGTGAACTGAGGATATAGCTCAGTGACACAGTCCTTGCCTAGTATGCCTTGGGCCTTGGGATCAATAATAAATTCTGGCTGGGGATTTAGTTCAAGTGGTACCGCACTACTTTGGAAGCACAAGGGCCCGAGTTTAATCCCCGGTACCACCAAAAAAAAAAAAAACAGTTTTAGGGAAAAAAATAAGTATGGGGACTGATTTGGCCAAATCACTAAGCCACAGTGGGGCTGGACCCTGGAAATGCCTGATAATGAATGTTTCCGCCTTCAGCTCTGCAGGTTACATTGCTTGTTCGAATCTAGACCTGGTCACCTGGGGAGGGAGAATCTGACAAAGGAGGACAGGCTAGGTCCGTTCCCCACACTTGGGACCTACATGTGGAGGAGGCTGGTAGCTGTCTGTGGGGCTAGACGGCCACAGACAGAGCCTTTTCTCAGTGGTAAGAGCCTTAGGTTGGCTAGCAGAGGCATCAAGAAGCTTGCAGTGGTCTGGGTGTGGCAATGCAAGCCTATGATCCCAGCACAGGTAGGCTGAGGCAAGATGGCTGTGAGGCCAGCTTGGATACACAGTGAGACCCTGTATCAAAAGCCGACACAACACAGGCCAGAGGATTTAGCTCACTGGTTCCAGCACCTGCCTAGCAAGCACAAGGTCCCTGATTCAATCCCTAATACCAGTGTAGTGACTCACTCCCACCAGCAATCAGTACCACATACCACAATACCTGACATGGTGGCTCATGCCTGTAATCCCAGCACTGGGGAGGTAGAGGCAGGAGGATTACTGAGTTCCAGGCTTGCCTGGGCTACATAGTGAGCTCAGGGCCAGCCTGAAAACTACAAAACGAGACCCCGTCTCAAAAACAACAACAACAAAAAACGCAGACAACACAAAAAAAGGATTGCAGGTGTTGCTGGACTAGAAACTACTCTTCTTTGACTTGGGTGTCTTGGATAATTGGAGGGACAATTGAAGATGAGGAGCACTGGTTCTCAGTGGGTGGACTGGAAGGATATGGGAGAAGATCCCTGAGCAAAAGTAATACAGGAAGGCTGGGGGACTGATGGGGAGGGTGAGGGAGAGAATGGGCAGGCCTAGAAGTGCAGGGAGCTGTAAGATGGAGTGCACTGGTTCTGGAACCCAGGCTTGGGCCTTCAGGGCTGCCAGGCTGTAGGTTGCCTGGTCAATGAGCTGGTCAATGAGCTCCTTTTCCTTAGCTGTGATAGTATCTTGCTCCTAAGCAGTAGCGAGGGGGGGGTTGGTATCTAATAAGCACTCAATCAGTGGTTACAATCATTGTTACAAAGCATGATAAGTCTGCTGTCACAGAGGTCTATTGTCACCGCATCACTTGGCCACCTCTGGAGCCCCCACTCTGGGTGGACAGAGGGATCAAAGGAGGCCCCAGGATCCTGAATGTGAAAGACCCTCAAGACTGCAAGGATTCTGGGACTATCCTAGTCAGAATGGGCTTTGTGATGGTTATTAACCAACCAGCCCCCACCAGCTCCTTCTCCAGAAAGGCTCCCAGCCCCCTGGGAACTTGGGTGTGTGTGAAGACCTTCACAATAGGAAAAGCCTCTCACCAAAGCCAGGCCAGGTGAGAATGTCGCCCTCCCCACCACACCTCTCCTCCCCTGTCCCCTCTCTGACAGCAGATAGCATCTGGGTTTCTAGGGGCAGGTGCGGGATAAAGAAAGAGGGGTCCCCAGGCTGCCTTTTCACCCTGCCACTCTGTTGGAGGGTGGCTGGAACCAGAAGGAAAAGAAAAAGCTTCAGAGAGCCTTGAAGAGGGCTCCCACACTGCAAACCCAGCTCAAGTGAATGATCTGAAATGGGCTGAAATAGATCAAGCCCTCTTGATTTCAAAAGACTTATTTCCCCATTGACTGCTGTAAATGGCTGCTTATGAAGAGGTTCTGAAACCTTATTTGAAGACCTGTGAAAATAATAAGTTGTAGCCACCTGGATAGGTGTCGGTGTTATTCATGCATTCACTTATCAATGCCTACAACAGTTCCATCAGGCATTTCCCATATAAAAGCGCTGAGCTTGGATTGGGGACTGCCCTCGCTCAATACTTATTATTTATTTAGCAAAATAAGTGGCAATGCCCAGACTTCTATCCACTTCTGGAAGGAGCTGATGCAATTTAAAGCTTCCCATACTGCCTCTGAGTGACTCTGGGTTAAATTGGCAGAATCTGGCCACCCTCAGAAAGCTGTCACCTAGGTTTGCAGGGAAATGCAGATGCTGTTTATCCCTGCCACCAGTGATTGGGAATATCCAGTGAGTTACTAAAAGGAACTGAAGGCTGCTCAGAACAGGAGCTCCCAGCCAGGCATGGTAGTTTGCACTCTAATCCCAATACTCTGGGAGGCTGAGGCAGGAGGATAACTAATTCCAGCCCAGCCTGGGCAATTTAGCAACTTACCAAGAACTTGTCTCACAATTTTAAAACTTAATAAGGTATAGGCAGGAGATGTAGTTTAGTGTGAAGGCTTTGGGTTTAATCTCTCATAGCACAAAAACAAACCAACACAAAACACAACAAAGAAGCCCCCATGTAAATGGCATGGTGGCTCCCACCTGTAATCCCAGCACTCAGGAGGCAGAGACAGGAGGACTGCTGAGTTCAAGGCTTGCCTGGGCTACATAGTGAGCTCAGGGTCAGCCTGAACTATAAAGTGAGACCCAGTCTCTGAAAGAAAGAAAGGAGAAACCCCCAGAAGCTTCAATGTCCGCTCTCTAGGGCCAGGGGGCCTTCTTCCAAAGGGAGTGAAAATGCATGGGATTCTCACATGCAGGGCTGGATGTGGAGGAAGCAGAAACTGCACAAGCATTTATAGTCATTCATATTTTACTTTTTTGACTCCCCCTCCATACTTGGGATAGAACTCAAGACCTTTTACTTGTGAGGCATGCACGTGGCACCACTGAGCTAAATCCCAGCTACTTTTTTTTTTCTTGTTTTTGAGTCAGGGTCTCGCTTGTAGTTCAGGCTGACCCTGAGCTCACTATGTAGCCCAGGCAGGCCTTGAACTCAGCAATCCTCCTGCCTCTGCCTCCCAAATGCTGGGATGACAGGCATGAGCCACTACGCCCAGCATTGTGGTGTGTGGTACTGATTGCTGGTGGGTGTGAGTCACCATGCCTGGTGTTGTTGTATGTGGTTACTGCGGATTGAATTCAGGACCTTGCACTTGCTAGGCAGGCACTGGAACCACTGAGCTAAATCTCCAGCCTTATGCATGTTTTTATTTGTTTCGGGTTTTTTTGTTTTATTTGTTTTTTTTTTTGAGTCAGGGTCTTGCTTTGAAGTTCAGGCTGGCCCTGAGCTCACTATAGAGCCCAGGCAAGCCGCCGCGAACTCAGCAATCCTCCTGTCTCTGCCTCCCGAGTGCTGGGATTACAGGTGTGAGCCACCACATCCGGCATTGTGGTATGCGGTGTTGATTGTTGGTGGGCGTGAATCTCCACGCCCAGCATTATATGTGGTTACCGGGGATCGAACTCAGGACCTTGCGCTTGCAAGGCAGGCGCCAGAACCACTGAGCTAACCCTCCGGCCCTGTTTCGATTTTTTAAGTTTTTTTTTGTTTTTGTTTTTGTTTTTGTTTTTGAGACGGGGTCTCACTTTGTAGTTCAGGCTGGCCCTGAGCTCACTCTGGAGTCCAGGTAAGCCTGGAATTCAGCAATCCTCCTGCCTCTGCTTCCCAAGTGCTGGGATTACAGGTGTGAGCCACCACGCTCGGTTTCCTATGCATGTATTTTTTGACACAGTCAAGGTTTCTGGGCTGAATGGCCCAGTATCCCAGACTCTGAGGCAGGAGGATCCTGAGGGACCCAGTTTAGGCTACAGGGTTGCCTGTGTTTAGATAATGACTAGCAGAGTGTGTATCACCGTTCAGCTCAGTCCTCACTGGCTTTCCTCACTCACCCTGATGTTCTGTTCACATCCAGTGTCCTGCGTTGGCAATGTTTTCCTTATGTCTTATGCATGGTGAGCCTCTCCAGTCTCTTTCCCTCATGCTTTGGCATTCTAGCCAGCAGGCCCAGTTAGAGGAATGTGCCAACAGCTGGCCCAGCCACTGCGCATGCACACATACAGACCACCCAAGGACCACCAGCCTCGGCCTCTATGTCTTCCAGCTGAGGCCCCAGGCATGGTGGCACAGATGTCAGGCACTGTGCCCAGCCTGAATTCTTTTTTTTTTTTTTCTTTTTTGAGACAGGGTCTCGCTTTGTAGTTCAGGCTGACCCTGAGCTCACTCTAGCATAGGGACTAGTCCAGGCAAGCCGCCACGAACTCAGCAATCCTCCTGTCTCTGCCTCCCAAGTGCTGGGATTACAGACGTGAGCCACCACGTCCGGCATTGTGGTATGCGGTGTTGATTGTTGGTGGGCGAGTCTCCACACCCAGCATTATATGTGGTTACCGGGGATCGAACTCAGGACCTTGCACTTGCGAGGCAGGCGCTGGAACCACTGAGCTAACCCTCCGGCCCCCAGCCTGAATTCTTAACCCATAGGCCAGAGAGACCTTGTTCCTTCTTAGTGCAGGAGATGGAACCCAGGCCCTTACACATGCTAGGCAAGTTCTCTGCCACTTAGCTACATGCCTGACTCTTCTGATCCACAGGATCTGTGTAAAATAAATCAATATTATTTTACACTACTGAAGTTTGGTGTCTCCAGTTATACAAGCATAGTTGTTGGAATGCTCTTCAACTAGAAATGAGCTCTCTGAATACAGGGACTTCACCCCTTTATACCCTGGGCCCAGTGCCTATCTAGCATAGGGACTAGCCCAAAATAGCTACTCAGCCAACATTTGTTGAATGAAAGAATGGATCTGCTGGGTTCACAAGATGATATCCTAAAATGAAGGCCTCAGAAGCAAAGTTTCTCTGGATAGTTTTTTTTTTTTTTGAGACAGGGTCTCACTTTGTAGTTTAGGCTGGCCCTGAGCTCACTATGTAGCCCAGGCAAGCCTCAAACTCAGCAATCCTTCTGTTTCTGCCTCCTGAGTGCTGGGATTACAGACGGGAGCCACCACACCTGGCACTGTGGTATGTGGTAGTGATTGCTAGTGGGTGTGAGTCACCACACCCAGCATTGTATGTGGTTACTGGGGATTGAACTCAGGACCATTGTGTTTGTGAGGCAGGCACCGGAACCAGGTGTGAGCCACCACGCCCAGCCTTATGTTATTTATTTATTTATTTTGCTTTTTTTTTTTGAGACAGGGTCTCGCTTTGTAGTTCAGGCTGGCCCTGAGCTCACTATGGTGCCCAGGCAAGCCGCCGGGAACTCAGCAATCCTCCTGTCTCTGCCTCCCGAGTGCTGGGCTTATATGTTATATTTTTGAAAGAGGGTCTTATGCAGTGCAGGCTGACCTCAAACTCATGGTGATCCTCCTGCCTCAGCCTCCCTGGTGCTGGGATTGGAGTCATGAGTCACCTCACCCAGTTTAGATGAGGAAGGGATTTATTAGGGCTGAGTATGCTTACCAAGGGCTCATACCCCAGCTGAAATGTCTGATTTCCTGTCTGGCTTCAGTGCCAGCAGCTGACCACCCTGGGAGTGTGACTCAGTTCAGCTCAGCCACCCATTCCAGAAGCTTGGCAGCTTGGTATTCTCAAAGGGCATTTTGGATGCAGGCTCTGGTTTACAAGATGACAAAGAGGTCTTTGTGGGGAAATGAGAAGAGCTAGCTTGTCGGGGAAGTTGCGCCCTCAATCCCAATGGAGAGGGGATGCCACAACAGTTTCTGTGACTTGCAGGACTCTGTTGATGTGGTCATGATATTCAGGGACCACTGTGGGTTGGGAACAGGCAGAATCTTGGACCCTTGTCTGCTGCTCGCGAAAAGCCTGATTTGAGTTTTTTCTCTGGAACAGTCAGTAAAAGCCATTGTTACAGGGTGTTGCATAGGGTCATACCTCTAATCTTACCACACAGAAGGCTGAGGCAGGAGGATTACCTTGAGTTTCAGGTCAACCTCAGCTACACAGTAAATTCAAGGCCAGCCTGAGCTACATGGCAAAACCCTGTCTCAAAAAAAAAAAAAAAAAAAAAAAAAAAAAAAGGAGGTTTACAGGAATATTCAGCTACGCCCAGAAGTCTCTAGCTATTGTTTTAATTCTGTGATCACCTGGAGACCCACATGACTTGACCCTGCAGACAGGGTTGGTCCTTTCCTAGGAATGAAGCCATCCCTCAGCCAGAAAGGTTCCAGACCTATGACCCCAGGGCTGGACAATGGTCAACCCAACCCAACCCCCAGCAGTCCTCAGAGCTGGCCTTCTGCCTGGGGGAGTGGGCTGGTCTGCACCCTGCAGCAGTATGGTGCCTCCAGCTGCAGACTGGGGAACTTCCCATTTCCTTTACCTTCTAATTCAAACTTTTTCTCCACTGTAAATCTGTGCTTTAGTTTTCATTCCCATTTCTACTAAAGCAAGAGAACACAATTATTGATGATAATAAGCCTTCACTCAGGCTTTTTCCTCAGCCTCCAAAGGCGGCTTCTCACCAGCCCATTTTCTAGCCCGTTGCTTGAGTTCTGATGAGACATTTAGTTTACTGTCCTCTTCTTTCATTTGTTTTTGTATTTGAGACAGGGTCTCTCTATGTAGTCCAGGCTGACCTTGAACTCACTATGTGGCCCAGGCTGGCCTCCAATGCTTGATCCTCCTTCCTCAGCCTCCCTCGTATTGGGATTACAGGAGCACACCACTACACCCAGCCCCAGTGAGCCTCTGTTCTCTCCACAACCTTTCCTCTGAACCCCAAGTCTGGATTAAGACCCCTCATCCACATAGCTCCCTGTCCCCACCCTGGTTGAAGATTCAGTTTCTTCATCTGGAAACTAATTATCTGCAAAACAAATATAGTATCCACCTCCTGGCACAGTTGGGGGATTAGAGTAAGACAGAGCTTAGAGTCTGGGGCCAGTACAAATGCTGACTGTTTTGTTGTTTCCGTAGGATTTGTCCTACGGGACTGTACTTTCCTCTGTATTTATCTCTGTCTTGCTTGACTATGAACACCTTTATATCAATACTATTTGTCATTGCTAGACCCAGGCACATTGCTTAGAATACAGTAAATGTTCATTCATGCATTTCCTCAATCATTTATTTATTTATTTACTTTTTTTTTTTTTTTTTTGCTTTTTGGAGACAAGGTCTTGCTTTGTAGTTCAGGCTGGCCCTGAGCTCACTATGGTGCCCAGGCAAGCCACCGCGAACTCAGCAATCCTCCCGTCTCTGCCTCCCGAGTGCTGGGATTACAGGCGTGAGCCACCACGCCCAGCGTTATATGTGGTAACCGGGGATCGAACTCAGGTCCTTATGCTTGCGAGGCAGGCGCCGAAACCACTGAGCTAACCCTCCGGCTATTTATTTACTTTTGAGACAGGGTCTCGTTTTGTAGTTCAAGCTGGCTCTGAGCTCACTATGTAGCCCGGGCAAGCCTCAAACTCAGCAATCCGCCTGTCTCTGCCTCCCGAGTGCTGGGATTACAGGCGTGAGCCACCACACCTGGCTCCTCAATCATTTATTTTATTCACTGGGCAAATAATTATCGATTGATCATCTAATAAATGCCTGGCATCACTGGACATGGAAACTGAGGCAGGAAGATTACAGCAAGTTTGATGCCAGCCTGGTCTACATAGTGAGTTCAAGGCTAGCCTGAACTACATAGTGAGACCTGTCTCAAGAAAACAAATAAATAACTAATAAAAGCTATTTACAAGAAACCAACAGCCAGCATCATACTAAATGGGCAAAAACTGAAACCTTTTACACTAAGATCAGGAACAAGACAAGGATGCCCCCATCACCACTCTTGTTCAATATAGTGCTGGAAACATTTAGCCACAGCAATTAGGCAAGACAAAGAAATAAAAGGAATAACGATGGGTAAGGAAGAAGTTAAACTGTCATTATTTGCCAATGACATGATTCTCTATATATAGAGGATCCTAAAAACTCAACCAAAAGACTGCTAGACTTAGTTGCCAAATTCAGTAGTGTAGCTGGATACAAGGTCAATGCTCAAAAATCAACAGGCTTTGTATACACAAACAACAGACTCACTGAAAGAGAAATTGGAGAGTCAACCCCTTTCACAATAGCATCCAAAAAAATGAAATATCTAGGAATCAATCTAATAAAGGAGGTGAAAGACCTCTACTTTGAAAATTGCAGGACTCTGAAAAAGGAGAAAGAAGAGGATATCAGAAAATGGAAAGACATCCCTTGTTCCTGGGTAGGGAGAACCAACCGTCAAAATGGCTATATTCCCACAACTATTGTATAGAGTCAATGCAATTCCAATGGAAATCCCAATACCATACTTCACAGAGCTAGAGAAAATAATCCAAAAAGCCATCTGGAATGACAAGAGACCTAGAATAGCAAAAGCAATTCTAAGCAACCAGGACATGGCAGGGAGTATTATGATCCCTAATTTAAAGCCACTGTGACAAAAACTGCATGACACTGGCAAAATAACAGACCCGAGGACCAGTGAAATAGATTAGAAAATCCAGAAATAATTCTAGATATACTAAGCCACCTTATCTTTTTTTATTTTTTTATTTTTCTTTTTGGAGACAGGGTCTCGCTTTGTAGTTCAGGCTGGCCCTGAGCTCACTATGGTGCCCAGGCAAGCCGCCGCGAACTCAGCAATCCTCCTGCCTCTGCCTCCCGAGTGCTGGGATTACAGGCGTGAGCCACCACACCCGGCATTGTAAACCACTTTATCTTTGACGCAGGAGCCAAACATCCTCAATGGAGGAAAGACAGCCTCTTTAATAAATGGTGCTGGAAAAAAATAAAGCTAGACCTATCTCTTTCACTGTGTACCAAACTAAAATCACAATGGATTAGAGACTTAAACATTAAAACAGAAACACTAAACTTGCTGCAAAACAGGTTAGGTAAAACTCTTGGAGACATTGGCTTAGGGGCAGACTTTACGAACAAAACTTCTTTGGCACAAGAACTAGCAGAAAGAAACAACAAATGGGATCTCATCCTATTAAAAAGTTTCTGCACAGCAAAAGAAGCCACTGACACAGCTAAAAGACAACCATCAACACGGAAAAAAAAACTTTACTAGCTGTTTCTTAGACAAAGAGCTACTATCTAGAATATATAAAGAACTTAAAAAAATCAGTTCCCCCAAATTTAAAGACCCAGTTCAAAAATGGGCATCTGAAATGAACAGACACTTCTCAAAGGAAGAAGTAAAAGCAGCCAAGAAGCATGTGAAGAAATGCTCAACATTACTGGTCATTTGAGAGATGCAGATGAGAACAACACTGAGATTTCATTTAAATCCACAAAGAATGGCTGCTATTGTGAAATTAACCAGCATTAAATGCTGGTGAGGCTGTGGTGAGAAAGGAACCCTTCTCCACTGTTGGTGGGAATGTAGACTTGTGCAACCATTGTGGAGATTCCTCAGAAACCTAGGATTAGAGGTCCCATTTGACCCTGCCATTCCCCTGCTAGGAATATACTCGAAAGAATTAAAAGAATCATATGGTAAAGACAAATGTGCACCCATGTTCATAGCAGCTCAGTTTGTGATAGCCTAATCTTGGAAAGAACCCAGATGCCCATCAACTGGAGACTGGATAAAGAAGATTTTTAAAAAAATAAAATGGAGGGCCAGAGTATTAGCTCAGTGGTTCCAGTGCCTGCCTCACAAGCGCAAGGTCCTGAGTTCGATCCCGGTAACCACATACAATGCTGGGCGTGGAGACTCACGCCCACCAACAATCAATACTGCATACCCAAGTGCCGGGCGTGGTGGCTCACGCCTGTAATCCCAGTACTCGGGAGGCAGAGACAGGAGGATTGCTGAGTTCGAGGCTTGCCTGGACGACATAGCTCAGAGCCAGCCTGAACTACAAAGCGAGACCCTGTCTCAAAACAAACAAACAAAAAAATAAAATGGATGGGCCAGAGGGTTAGCTCAGTGGTTCCGGCGCCTGCCTCGCAAGCGCAAGGACCTGAGTTCGATCCCCGGTTACCACATACAATGCTGGGCATGGTGGCTCACGCCTGTAATCCCAGCACTTGGGAGGCAGAGACAGGAGGATTGCTGAGTTCACGGCGGCTTGCCTGGGCACCATAGTGAGCTCAGGGCCAGCCTGAACTACAAAGCGAGACCCTGTCTCCAAAAAAGCAAAAAAAAATAAATAAATAAAATAAAATAAAATAAAATGGACTAGCCGGGCATGGTGGCTCATGCCTATAATCCCAGCACTTGGGAGGCAGAGACAGGAGGATTGCTGAGATTGAGGCTTGCCTGGGCTACATAGTGAGCTCAGGGCCAGCCTGGACTACAAAGTGCGACCCTGTCTCCAAAAAAAAGGAGTATTACTCTGCCATAAAGAATGACAAGTTTGAGTAATTTATGCACAAATGGACACACCTTGATGACACACTAATTGAAATAAATAGGTCACAGATATGTAAATACTGTATCTTTTCTCTGGGATGAGAACCTGTAGATGATAATGAGTTCTAGAATGTATAATAGATTTTATGAAATGGGAAATATTCAAAGGGAAAGTGCCAGGGGAAAGTAATGAGGGGAAAGAATAAATATGATTTAAAAAGAAAAAGAAAGTACATGTATATAGGGGGTGGGGCATTGTAAGGTGGGTAGGGATATGGGTAAAAATGAAAATTAACTCGTGTCATATACTGGTACAAACTCCTCAATGATGAGTGTGATTGTGAGCTGTATATAAAATGTACCAATAAAGAATTCAATAAAAAAAGAAAACAGATAAAATGGAGCATGGTAGTTCATGCCTATAATCCAGCACTTATGAGGCAGAGACAGGAGAACTGCATGAGTTTGAGGCTTGCCTGGGCTACATAGTGAGCTCAGAGCCAGCCTGAACTACAAAGCGAGACCCTGTCTCAAAAAAAGAAAGGGAGAGGGCCGGAGGGTTAGCTCAGTGGTTCCGGCATCTGCCTCACAAGCGCAAGGTCCTGAGTTCGATCCCCAGTAACCACATACAATGCTGGGCATGGAGACTCACGCCCACCAGCCATCAATACCGCTTACCACAGTGCCAGGCGTGGTGGCTCACGCCTGTCATCCCAGCACTCGGGAGGCAGAGGCAGGAGGATTGCTGAGTTCAAGGCTTGCCTGGGC
>PVIC010034117.1:0-19763 GCA_004025085.1 Thryonomys swinderianus
TATGTGGTTACCAGGGATCGAACTCAGGATCTCGCGCTTGCGAGGCAGGCGCTGGAACCATTGAGCTAACCCTCCGGCCCAAGAGGCTTTTTATAATAGGTTTTCTTGATACTGGGGGTTGAATTCAGGACCTTGCACTTGAGTTATATCTCTACCCTTTTAAAATGATTTTTTAATTTGGGACAGATTCATACTTCATTGTCCAACCTGGCACTAGACTTGTGATATTCTTGCTTCAGTCTCCAAGAGGGCTTGGATTTTAGGTGTGTGCTACTGTAATATTTTAAGTAATTTTTCTTAGCCTATAGTTCTAATTGTAATACTGGTACTATTTACCTATCTACTTGAAACTTTTTTGGGGGGAGTCCTTAGCGAGAGTGTCTTCCTTTGGTTCCTTTTCTTCTTTCTTACCTTATTTGGTGTCTCTTTTGCTGGTTTCATGTCTATGTTACTTATCTATTCTGTTACACATTACCCTAAAACTTAGCAGTTTAAAGCAACAGACATTTGTTATCTCAGCTTCTGTGGTCAGTCATACCCTGTCTGTGTTATTCACATGTGAGTTTTAAACATTGGGCATTTAATAAATATTACTGAATGGTGCATAAAGGGATGGTATTAAACTTATCACTTTACAGCTACATAGTTTCAGCAACTTTGCTGGCTTCCAATTCTGTGTTTTTAAAACCATTCTTTCTAAAGAACTTCATGCTACTGCTTCTCTCTCAGTAATCAATTGTGACTCTATCATTGGCTCAGTCTTCAGGTTTGTTTTGATCTCCTTGCATTCAAGCCCTCCAGTAAAGCAGCATCACCCCATTTGTTCAGTCATGTGTCTTAACAAACACCTACTTTGCTTAACCTGGGCTGATTACACCTCAGACCAAATTGTGTCTCTATCTCTAATGCCATGTTCAGTTTTACTTTCTTGTGAATGTACTGATTCTGTTTGTTCCAGTCTTACTCTGTTCCTCCTACCTCTTTTATAAAGTTGCTTTGGTTTTTTCTGACCCATCTAGTTTTCAGTCTTTAAATCTTCAGTTTTAAACTATTATACTAATTTTTAGTATCAGAGTTTATTACTTTATTTTTAATCAGTTTAATTGGGTCATTCTTCTTTTCCAATTAGAAATTACAGTTTTCTGAAAGAGGCTTTTATTTCACATGTCCAATTGTAGTATCCTCTCAGTACATGTTGGTTGATGATTGAAAGCTTCAGAAATCTTGACTCAGCCATAAAAAATTCTTTGTGATGTTGCTGAATGAATAGCTCCCGAAGTCATTCATAAAGATGAGCTGACTTTAGAACAGTTTGGAACTACATTTCATCATTTGCCTAAGAGAACGTTACTATATGAAGACATCATTTATTTTTTTAAAAGTTCCCCTTGGCCAACTATCAACATTGGCTTTTAGCCTTGAATTATCAAAGCAAGAGTTTCAGAGTTGCCTGAAGCAGAAGAGATAGTAGGGATCAAATGATTCATGGTCTCTGATCTCTAGTTTGTTTCAGCCATGGCCCTGGCCTAGCCCTTTGCCTTAGATAAGTAGAACAAACAATTTACTTTTATCTTTCCTTTCTTGAAACTTTCCTGTATTTGATTCATAAAAACAAGTATAAATAATTGAAATTTTGTGTCAGCATCTTCTCATTCAGTGAGAAAAGTTATAATCAAGTAATAATATTAATCAGAATATAAGTACATGTACAGTCTGGACATACTGTGACCGGTTGTGTTCCGTGACCTTCTTAGTTCCGTGACCTTCTTAGTGGTACTGATGATGCATGGGAGCAAGCCTAGCTCTTGACATATTAGATATCTGAAATATGAGTTTGTGTTCTCTAAAAGAGAAGAATGAATTGGAGTTACGATGGAGATTAAGAGTAGGAAAAACTATTGAGAAAGAAAACTTCTGCCTAAGACAGATAGAGTGACCCACTCACCTTACGTCCCAGGGGATTTTTATGGAGCAAAGCCACAAGGTGAGGCAGGTTTAAGGTGGGACAAAATCACAGTCAATCAGTAACATTGGAAGTACAGTCCTTTAGGTAATATTGATACAATGAGAATCACAAAATTGACAAAACCATGATCAACCAATAAGATTACAACAAGTATAGTTGCTTAGATAATACTGATTAATGGGGATCCAATGAGAAATCAAGTCACCTAAGAAGCGTACAAGGATTTCCAGTCAGGAGGCTTCCTGGAGGGAAGCCCTCCACCTGGGAGACTGGCACCTACTTAGAGTATCACTCACTGCTGTTAATCCTGTGGGGTAGTTTATCCTGTGGGGTGGGGTAGTTTCTTCCTTTGGTAATGCTGACCTTCAGTGGCGTCTCTTTGTCCTCCATGTTGACATCTTCCTGTGGTGTCTTAGAGAGCCGGCCTGTCTTGCTGTGTACAAGATGTCTAACTAGCTTACCTACCTATACCAGTGCCAGCCCCAGAGAACGAGGCCTTGAGAACCAGTGGGAGTTAAGGCTCCACTTCTTTTGATAAACTTTTAGTTCATTTATTCCAATGAGATGTAATTCGTTCACATTTATTAGTTTCTGTCAATATTCCCTTGTTTTTTATTTGTCTTCTCTCTTTGCTTTTCTGTTCTTCTCCTTATTTCCCCCTTAAGTAGAATTTATAATCCAAGTGAGAATAGAGAAACAGTTGACTTTTCATTCTATGTAGGTTTGGTTTTAGGATGGGTTTAGGTTATTTGTACCTTTTTGGTTTACCGGTAGGTAAATTACTGTGTGTGTGTTTGTTTACCACCACCTCGTTATTTGTGTGTGAGTGTTGTAGTAATTATTGGTAGCAAAACTTTAAAATACTTAGCAGCAGGATGTTTCAGTTGGAGCTGTCCTGTGCAGCAGGTGTGAGCAGTCATGGTAATCTGACCAGAAACTGCAAGATAAATATCTGATGCAAGACCAGTTCATTCTTCCAGATGAGCACTGACTCATCTCTAAAAGTTAATGAAGTTAATGTGCATAGAGTTCCTTATTTAAAACTAGAAGGTCTTCTGTGAGGTCAAAGGAAATGGTGTTACTAAAACGGAGCTTTCAGATATATGGGCTTCTGCAAAATCTACAAGGGACAAGATGATCTGGAAAAAGTCATTCATGGGGTGATTACATTTGCTGCCCTCGACTTTTTCAATGTTCTCAAACCCTGATAAATAGCCCAATCTCTGAATTTGACAGGGTAATCTGGAACTTGCTTGCTATCTCCCTTGACAGGTGCCCTGACCTACATAAACTTATCTTCACTCTTTTTCTTGCCTTGGTCAACTGTGCCAACTGCCAGGGTGTTGGTGTTTCAACCAAGATTTCTGCCATTTGTGATTGAATACTTGAATTAGAGAAATTAGGGAAGTTGGGAAGGTTAAAGCTTTCCGTTCTTATCTTTGATTTTAATAGCTACTGATTTGTGGATACATTTCCTGGAGAAAACAAAGCCTGTTAGCTGTGTAATTACAGATCACCTCAATTAATACCACCTGTCTGCAGCCTGGCTTCAAGATCCCCTTCCCTGCGAAGTCTTCCTCAGAACGCCAGCCCGGTGACACTAACTGACAATAGCGGCACTTAGTTTTCTCACTTATTGTCCTGTACTCTTCACGTGTTCTGCTTTGCTACCTTGTGGACCATTCCTTGGTCTGTGTAAAGGGAAAAGAGGTGGAAAAGGAAGAGAGAGAAAGGGATGGAAGGTCAGGGACAGACTTTAAAGTTTTAAGAATTATATTTGCAGCATTCAGATAACTCTTCTATAACTGCTGTCTTATTTCTGTTACTACCACTTCAATATTTTCACAAAGAATTTAAATGAATTTTAAATAAATTCATTGCGTTTTAGTCTTCAATTCTCAGTTCTCTGAGAATTTCAAGTGATGGCTGTAATAAGAAATCTCTCACTTTTTGCTTGGTTTCTGTCTTCCTTGATCACTCTGCTACACTTTATATAAATTTGAACATTCCATTCTTAAAAAAAAGGGAAAGGTTTATTGAATGCAACTTTTGCCACATGACTCTGTCTAATCAGCTTCACTTTAAAATGTACATTTCATGGATGACATTTGTAAATGGTTCTCCCCACCAAAAGGGCTGACGATATGAAAACGCTTCCATATGCTAACAGCTCATCCACTTGTCTTGCTAACAAAGTGGGGTGTGCTTCACCAGTCAGCGGTCATATGAACTTCAGACTACAGTGTGGGTGGGTGGGCAACGTCAGCCCCCTCAGACTTCACTGTAAACAACTGCAGCCCCAAGGCTTCAGGGCTGTTCCAGAGAAGTGCAGAGAGTTGTTTTTACCCCACAAGAGGACATTTTTTATAGTGCAATTATGATTTGTATGCAGTTTTAAAATATTTAATTGAGTACACTTAAATAGAGTATTAAATTCTAATTTTGAGCAACTTTGAGTCTTTAAAGTAAATAAATACTTTTTGCCTCCAGGAGGTAAGTGTGTTTGGAGGCCTCCCAGTGGCCTTTGCTGCCTCCTGGGCCTCCAGCTGCATGTGCTTGGAGTACAGAGCAGCCTCTCTGTGGTCTGCCTTAATCTGTCCTGCCTGGCAGTGTCAGGGTAATCTGCTTGACATAACTCTAATCCCACAGGTATTTCTCTTAAAACACAATTTATAATTTCTTCTAAGGAATCTTTGTAGTACCCCTGCCTATCTCTGTACTCCACACTACTTTTCAAACTGGGTCATTCTCTATTATTTTTATGTTGATTTTTTAATTAAAAAATGTTTTATATGTCTTCTTTTCTTCCCAAGTAGAGATCAGTATGTCTGAAACACTGCCATCTAGTTCCACTGAGTCTACCACACTTCTGGTCACATAATAGCTGTTAAGTATACATTCTTATTATTGCGTGTTATCAAATTCCACTTGTGGCTGTTTGTTTAAATCACACAAGTTACTGAACAGAAGAGCTGAACGTGGGTATGTGCGTAATGCTTAACATATAATAGAGACTGTGAAGTAAACCCTGCTGAAGTCAGTATTTTGTGTCCTTTACAGTTTTCTTTTAGAATTGATGGTTTTATCTCTTCTGAGCTTTATGTAGTTATGAGTAGAAATTCCTTTATTTAATTTCTAACCCTAGCATCCTGGAACAACTATAAAGAGCAATTTAAAAAAGAAGATATGATTAGAGGAATAGCACTCTCGATTTCATGACTTACAAAGTTAAAACAATCAAGTCAGGGAAATAGTGATTTAAGGCAAGGAAATAAACCTGGGACTAGTGGTGAATCCATTCAACAGTTCCATCCATACATAGCACCTTAGTTCTGATTAAAATATAAAACTTTTCTTTTTAATTTTAACAGATTACATCAAAACAATTGGAAATCCATGGAGAAAAATAATTCATGTTACATTTTATACCATATAAATAACTCAAAATAGATCATAGACTAAAATATACAATCTAAAATTATAAAACTTCTAAAAGGGGAGGAAAGTATTTGTTACTTTGAGGTAGACAAATATATATATGCTTTCAGAAGCACAATCTGTAAAAGAACAAATTGATAATCTGAGCTTTATCCAAATAGAAACTTTTTTTTTTTTTTTTTGAGACAGGGTCTCGCTTTGTAGTTCAGGCTGGCCCTCAGCTCACTATGTAGCCCAGGCAAGTCTCGAACTCAGCAGTCTCTGCCTCCCAAGTGCTGGGATGACAGGCGTGAGCCACCACGCCTGGCACTGTGGTATGTGGTATTGATTGCTGGTGGGCGTGAGTCTCCATGCCCAACATTGTATGTGGTTACCGGGGATTGAACTCAGGACCTTGCGCTTGCGAGGCAGGCGCCGGAACCACTGAGCTAATCCTCTGGGCCCCAAATAGAAACTCTTGAAAAGAAAATAAAAAGACATGCCATAGATTGGGGGGTAATATTTGCAGAGCAGACAATAATGTATAATGGACAGAGACTTAGTGCAGAATATGTAAAGAATTTTAAAAACTCAAGAAAACAAATCAGTGTCAGCAAAAAAAGATAAAAGATTTGAGCAGATATCTCACCAGAGAAAATATGTGGATGACAAACATATGAAAAGAAATTTGTCGTCACAAATAATCAGGAAAATGTGAATTTTACACTAAGGCACCATAGTGTTACCAAAGCTGAAATTAAAAGGCCTGTCCCTACAAAGCTTGGTGAGTGTGCAGAGGGACTAAGACCTCTTACCTTGCTAGTGGAGATAGAAATCTGTACAGTGACTTTGAAAATAGCTCAGCAGCTCCTCTCGCTTCTCCCGCTCCTCCCTTCTCCTCCCCTTTCCTTTCTTTCACTTTTCTCTCCTACATGACATGGCCATGTTTTGATTATTATGAACATTGTTGATTTCCAGACACCTTTTGAACACTTCAGAGGACTTTTCCAAATCTAATACCAACCTATATTTTAACCTTTTGTGGTTCAATATGCCTTAATATGAATTGTCAGAGTTTCTATGATTTGTGTACATTTTTTGCTTATTTTTTATATTTTGCTCTTCTTTCCCCTCCCTTCCCTTTTGAGCCTTCCAGTACTTCAAATGCTGTACAAGTCCCACGACATCAAGTTTTCCTGGCATTCTACTTACACAAACACGTTTTTGTGCTTAGAGTTGTCTATACCTGTGATTGTGAAGGTCAGGAGAATGAATGCTCAGAATGAGCGACTGTGATGCAGAAGAAAGTAGTAGAATTTTACACATGTTTTTATCTCATCCTATATAAGTTTTTATAATGTGCACAATATAACTACCCAAGTAGAAGATGTAAGACAATTGATAAACTGAACTTTGTCCATAATCAAAATGGTTTACTGATGGGGCACAGAGCAAAAAGTTAGGAGACCACTGATCTATGCTGTAACCATTCATCTCAAATTGTTAGATCTTTATTCATTGATAAAGTCACATCTAAGGTTGAATTAGATAATTTCCAAGGTCTTCTTTGTTTTTGAGATGAGGTCTTTCTGCAGTTTCCAGGTTCGCCTCCAACTCTCAAGCTCAAGTGATCCTCTTGCCTCAGCCTGCCAAGCAGCTGGGACTGTAAGGATGCCACTGTGCTTAGACTCTAAATTATTTTCTAATATAAATGTTCATTAAGTTAAAGATACCTGTTTAAAAGAATTGAAAGTTACAAGAATAGTACAGTCAGCTCATATTAGCTGTTTATAGTTTTATTCACTTATTATGAACTTACTGTTTCCTTTTTCTCTTAAATATACATATATATTATATTATTGTTATGAATTGTTGGCTAGTAAACTGACATCTTACCATAAGTAATTTACCATATGTCTCTTAAGAACTGAAACATTCTCTCCCATAACTCATATTTGATCAAATTTAATATATAGTCCATATTCAAATTTTGCCTACTATCCAATATGTTCTTTATAGCAATTTTTCTCCAATTTAAGGATTGGGAAGTAGAAATTTCATTGTTATTTTTCTTTAGTTTCCTTTAATAGAGCACTTTCTTCGCTTTTCTTTTGTCTTTCTTGATACTGACATTAAGATAATAGACCAGTGATGGTGAGGCTTTTAGAGCTTTCAGTGATAACAAATAATCTTCTGTGGCACATGGCCCATAGGTTCACCACCACTGTTATGGAGCCTTAATTTGGTATAATGCCCCATTTGGGTCTTCATAACTCTTTCCACTGTACTTCAGTTTTTCCTTTATTTTCTATATAGATCCATGTGGACACAGGTGTACGCTTAAATTCTGTGTTATACTTATGTTGCATCTTGTCTCTAAACTATAAATTACAAGTTCCTTGTAGGTAGAGATGATTCCTTCTGTTAGTTTTTATTCTCTATACTTATAAGTACTCATTTAATTTGTGATAAAAGTTAAATATATTGATAGAATTTCTTAAATATTCTGTAGATTAAGGGGATGATTTAAAATACAAAGAGAAGGACATGAGATTAATCAACTCTCAGGAATTACAGATGTCAAAGATTGCAAAGGTAATAACAGAGGTATTATGTTTTAGTTTATTGAATATTGGAGGTAATGGGATTATCCAAAGTTTGTTACCATGTGGAGCATGGTACTAAGTGCCATGTGTTACTTCTTTTCATCACTCCTTTCAGAAGACCCTTTACAATAGGGTTTGACCTTCTTTTCTTATACAGGTTCCAAAGTAACATTTCCATCTGATCTGATATTTTAGTAGTCAGTGAAATTAGCATGAAAGATCTTTGATTTTTTAAAAATGGATTTCTCAAGACTGGAAATACCTTAGGTTGCCAAGAAAAGATCTTTTATGATCCAGTAAGCATAGTTATAAGAATGTGTGTTATCCAAAGTTTTAAAGGTGAATGCTGGTAGGAAGTTTTTCATATTGAAGTCAGCATCTGAAAAGACATATTGTAGCCTATTACAGGCTCTGTTTTCCCTGAAGCTCATCACTTATTTGTAAAGGTTTATAATAAGCTTGAATTTATTATCCAGGGTTATTTAAGATTTTAAATTCAGAAGCTTTCAGAAACTGGTCAATTGTTTGCTTCTGTTTCAAAGAAGAATACTTAATGTACAGGTTTTCTTAGTATTGCCTTTCATAAGTACCATCTGGACAGTTATTATCTCAGTTGATTGTTTATCTCTGAAGGCCAATTCTAACTGCATATCTCTATACTTAGGGAACAACTCCTTATTACTCAGCACATGCTTTAGTGAAGAGATTCTGAGGAGTAACGGCTGACATTCTCCAGGCTGCGGTTTATCTGTGTGGATAACTTGCCAATCTGTCCCTCAGCAGAGTAACAGTCAGTGTGGTTCAGCCAAAGTTTAGAGGAATAAAGTAATTGAAGTGGGAGAGTTTTTTTCCCCACACTATCCTTGTTTTTTTTTTTAATTGAATGACTCAGGTTTTAGGTTGTGTTTTATTGCCATAATAAGGTATTGAAAACAAAGTAAAGAAGACAACCAACAACAAATGGAAAAACTAGATAATTCAGATGACCTACTTTCTTGCCACAATATAAACCTCAGAGCTCTTCCGGTAACTCAAAAATGTATGCTTAGATCAGAATCTGAATTAGAGAATAAAAAAAAAATTTTGTCTATTTTATCCAGTATCAGGTCTACTAAAGAACTGGCAATACACTATTTTTTTTCACAGATATGGCTTCAGAATATTTTATATGCTTGTCAATTTTTTAAACATAGGGTTCTTTAGGGCTTATTTCTACTGTAGTAGTAGGCACGGTGAGTCACCAAATTGTGTGAATTAAAGGCATAATCAAGGAACAGGCCATTAAAAATCATGGCTCTGCAGTATTGAAAGCACTTTGATCTTTTGTTTTGACACGTTGAGTTTATCTTTAATTATATGTGATGACATTTGATTACTATACATTTAGACTATTATGATGTGGTTTGTAAAATGTAGTTTATAGTATGTAATAATTTCAGTGCCCGTGTTTCTGTACTGAAGAGTTTGCAGAGTGATGTTTTAGGGTTGTTTAAGTGGGCACTATTAGCATTCTGAATTAAAAGACATTTAAAATTAAAATATTTATTAGCCAGGCAAAATACGACTTTTGTGCAGTAAAGGTTATGAATGTGTCCTGTGTCATCTGGTATTTTATGATATGAAGGTAAGAGAATTACTCCACTAATGGACCACCTTACTTCAGGGAAATTCCTTTATATTCTCTGAACCATTGAAAAGGGAATCCTTAGACTAGTTGAGATCCATGGATTCATTTATGAAATTATATGATTCTGCTGTGACATTCTCATATAGACACAGTGCCCGTAACATATAATCGAAATTTTGGACATTTCTAAAAGAAAAATGTTTTAAAAATATTGCTTTTGTTAATGATTTCTTTTTAACCTTGTGTTTTGATATGGACATGAGATACTGAAAAGAGAAAGAGCACAATTTTGCAGGAAGACAGCCCTATCATAGGCCACAATTGTAGAACTTACATTTGGAATTTCCTGTGCCTGTACAGAACCTTATCCTTGAGGATATGACTTTAAAAACATATTATCTGCTTTGCTTGAATCTAGATGGATAGCCTTGGACTTATCCTAATTTAGACAACTATATGTCCTAACCTATGATGGGTCTGTAAGATTTTAGTCAATGTGCTGCTGAAGCAAGCACCCATTGTCTTTAAGAGCCTGAGCCTAATATTAATTCTGTAGGGGAAATTATAAAAAAATTATTCTTTATTTTCAAATTGTAGCCACATGTAGTAATTTGACTTTTTTTTTTTTTTTTTTTTTGCTTTTTGAGACAGAGTCTAGTAATTTGACTTTTAATACCCCTTAATCAGTTTTGTCAGTGTTTCTAATGGAGAAAGTTAGGCAAAAAACAAAAGTAAAAACAAGCAAACTAATAAAATTTTACAAGTTCAGTGGCTATTAACAAAGTATTGTTAAAGGGCATAATATACCCTCTGCTTTTCCCCTGAAATGTGACTATTTTTGCTATTTTATAACCAGTTCCTTATTTGCTAGATTCATGTCTTCTATTACAAAAAAAACCTGTCACAATTATTAGGTTTGATTGCTGCCTAAGAACTAAACAGTGGTGCTTTCATTTGAGTTTGTTACTGTTTTGTCAATAAAAGATACTTTAGAAGTTTTTGAATTAAAAATATAGAAATCTGGGCCGGAGGGTTAGCTCAGTGGTTCCGGTGCCTGCCATTGCAAGTGCAAGGTCCTGAGTTTGATCCCCGGTAACCACATATAATGCTGGGCGTGCAGACACGCCCACCAACGATCAACACCGCATACTACAATGCCAGACGTGGTGGCTCACGCCTGTAATCCCAACACTCAGGAGGCAGGGACAGGAGGATTGCTGAGTTCGCGGTGGCTTGCCTGGGCACCATAGTGAGCTCAGGGCCAGCCTGAACTACAAAGCGAGACCCTGTCTCAAAAAAAAGCAAAAAAAAAAAAAAAAAAAAAAAATCTGTATACTTGGGAAAATTAGATGACAGAGTAAAAGGCAAAAAGTTATGGTCCTGCAATTGCCTGCCAAGCTATTTAATTTTGTTCACAAACTATTGCTATATTAATTTTAGTACTGGATTCTTTTTAGAGAGGGTGGAAAGGCAAAGCCTTCCTAGAAACCCTTTCAGGGTAGTTACTATATCATATACTACTAGTGGAGAATCTAGATAAGTTAAAACATTTGATAACTATTATTTCTCGTATTTAGCATTAAAAAACACTCAAAGAAATCAAGAACAGGGAATAGGAACTGGGGTTCTTATGTCTGGAAAACCCATTTTGATATCATTTCTCCTCTTTGCTTCTGGATTTGGCAGGGTCCCTTGAGATCAAGCTTTGGGAAGAAAGATGTTAGGAGAAAATAGAGCACAGATGACAGGACCTGACATAGTAGCATAATTAGGTTCTTGAAGTTGTTGCCTGTGTCTGGGGAATCTGAAGTGAATTCTGAGGAAAATTCCAGATTAGGTGATTTAATAAATGGTTGGTCAGTACTCTCAAGGAAAAATCAGGAGCCCTTGGAGACAGCCTGAGTTAATTAAAAAATGTTATGGTTGGTTATACCAATTTTATTCTTCTTGGGAAGACTGTTAGACTATTGATTAACCAACAGACATCCTACAAGTACCTGGGTTTTATAAGTCTTTTTGACATGATCTATCACATGAATCATTGGGGAAGATGGGTGAGAATGATACAATAATATAGTTCTGTTGATACATAAGTAACCGGATAACTATCTGGAGGGGTGTTAATAGATCTGTGTTAAATGGAAAGAATGACCTTTAGATACCACAGGAATTTGTCTCAGGTTCTTGTTATGACATATAGTAACAAAGAGTTAAAACAAAATAGAACTGGCATACTGATCAGATCTGGAGTTAATATACGCTAGGGAAGGATGGCCAGGTTATTAGGTGATGGAGAGAGGAGTCAGAAAATATCAAACATACTGGGATGATTGATCAACAAAATATGATAAAATTTACTGAAAATAAGTTTATAATGTAATATGCAATGTTATGTTTTTCAGAATTATGGAGAAATGTCCTTGCTGGATAGGGGTAAAACATTTTTTTTTGGAGACAGGGTTCTATATTTCCAATGGGCCCCGAGCTCACTATGTAGCCCAGGCAAATCTTGAGCTCAGCAATCCTCCTGCCTCTGCCTCCGAGTGCTGGAATTACAGGCATGAGCCACCACACCCGGCACTGTAGTGTGTGGTTACCTGGGATCTAACTCAGGACCTTGCGCCTGCGAGGCAGACGCCCAAACTACTGAGCTAAATTCCTGGCCCAAGACTCAACATTTTTAACTGCAAACATATAAAAGCAACTTTGTTATGCTTCTTTCTCTCTCTTTTTTTTTTTTTTTTTTTTGAGACAGGGTCTTGCTTTGTAGTTCAGGCTGGCCCTCAGCTCACTATGTAGCCCGGGCAAGCCTCGAACTCAGCAATCCTCCTGTCTCTGCCTCCCAAGTGCTGGGATTACAGGCGTGAGCCACCATGCCTGGCACTGTGGTATGTGGTATTGATTGCTGGTGGGCATGAGTCACCACGCCCAGCGTTGTATGTGGTTACCAGGGATGAAACTCAGGACCTTGCGCTTGCGAGGCAGGCGCTGGAACCACTGAGCTAAATCTCCAGCCCCATGCTTCTTTCTTTTTGACATTAGGCTACATTAGTGGACTGTCTAGAAAAGAGTTACTGATGTTCTTGTTTTGTTCTGAGTCATTATTCTGTTCTGATTATCTGCTTTAAAAGACAAGGGATTAAAACAACGGAGGGTTTTTCTTTTCACAAAACCAAGCTGAAGAAAGCATATAAAGAGCCTTAATAGCTATCTTTTAGTATACAGTGGCCAAACCCTATGAAAGAGACTTTAGAATGAGAATCATGACTCTAGAAGACAAAATAACAATCATTTGATGTTATTTAAAGTTATATTTCATATAAAAATGAATTCTCTAGTCAGAACTGGTTAAAAAAAAAAAGAAGGGGGAAGATTGCATGGTAATTAAGTAGTGAATTTTTCAGGGTGTATGGGCATCTGATAATAGATGAAATAACTTATCCAGACAGGGAATAAAACAAGTTGATTTCTAAGATCCAGGGCAGTTCTCTTGGTGGTGTGTTTCCTAGTTGTTAATAATCAGTCTTCCTATGTGGTATTTGGCTAAAAACCAGAGGATGCCCCTGACAATAAACTGATAATCAGAAACCACCTATGTATGCCATAAAGCATGGCTGTTTACCTTTTCAAGGAGGTTTGTTATCTACATACTCCTAAAATATCTTTCTAAAGTTAAAAAGACTTAATATAGGAATTTTGAAGGGAAAATAATATTCTTTCACAGAAATATTACTTACATTTGATGAATTTTGATGAGCACCAAAGCCAAGTCAGTGATAATGTGGTTGTGAGGAAGTGGCTTGAAAGGTATATACACAGATGTAGCAGAATAACCAAGTTCTTTAGTTTGTTCACTCATCTGTTCATTAATTCACACATTTTTTTGGCTACTTGGTAAGTGATGATTATTCTGCCAAGTTCCAGGAAACTTGCTATTTATGGGGGTCTAACCCTATCTTAACCCCTGACCCTAATCTAACCCTAACCCTAAATTTCTCTGATCATTTATTTAAAAGTCTATTACTAAGCTTTGTTTTGGATAATCTGGCAAGAAACATTTTAATTAAAGAAAACAAAGTGTCACTCTTTGCCTTTTGTTTTTTGATTAATAATAATTTTGTTTTTAATACACTTAATTGACTATGATATTGACTATGATATTGCCAGTGCATAAAACTTGGTTTTTATTTTTATATTTATTGTTCTTTTTGAGACAGGGTCTCTCTGTTTAGTTCGGGCTGGCCTTGAACTCACAAAGTAGCCCAGACTGGCCTCAAATTCATAGTAATCCTCCTGCCTCTGCCTCCAAAAATGTGACATTACAGTGTGTTCCACACCAGGCTTGTTTTTATTTTCTATGATGTAAACTATGAAGTATAAGAGAAATTCTGGAATATTCTGATTTTAACTTTGTATGTTACCTGTTACCTGTATTCATAAAAAAGTCATCCTTTGTACCTCTTTTCAGTTAATATTACTTTGAAAAATTCTGAGGTAGAATGTGGTTTTTCAGAGTTGTCTTCACCTTGTGTATGAATTTTCTATATTTTTTTCCTTTTTCTCATGAGAACTGTTGCTAATTTCTATGTTCGTTGAGAAGAAAATAAAATATTGTGTAAAGGGTTTAAAAGTACACATAAGTTACTCTTTTTTTTTTGAGGTAGGGTTTCGCTTTGTAGTTCAGGCTGGCCCTCAGCTCACTATATAGCCCAGGCAAGCCTTGAACTCAGCAATCCTCCTGTCTCTGCCTCCCGAGTGCTAGGATTACAGGCATGAGCCACCACACCCGGCACTGTGGTATGTGGTATTGATTGCTGGTGGGCATGAGTCACCACGCTCAGCATTGTATGTGGTTACCGGAGATCAAATTCAGGACCTTACACTTGCGAGGCAGGCGCCGGCACCACTGAACTAAATCTCCGGCCCTTACTCTTTTTTTTTTTTTTTCTTTTTTCCAAAAAAAATGTCTTGCAGTCTTGACTAAATATGTTTCTGGTCAGTATTCATTTTAATGGGCATTATTGTTGGTAGGTAAGAATCATCTTGGAAAAAGAAAGATTTTGAAGTATTAAGTCAACAGAAGTATTGCCTGCAGGATAAGTTAATAGTTGAACATTTTAACTAGTTATAAGGCCAGGTTTTATTTTTAATTTGTTCTAATAAAAGACAGTTACTATCTGCCTTTCATCCTAAAAGTATATTTTATTAACATTATCTTGTAAGTCATTATCAAGCCACCCAGGTCATATCAGTAGCATCTAGTGTTAGAGTTAGAAATTGATAAAGGAATGTGAGTGTTCTTCTGTATCACAGTTGCCAGTATGGTGTAAAGGCAGGGCAGGGCTCCCTGGCTCATCTTCAGATCTTACCTGGCACGTTTAATACTATTGGTGCCACCATGTAGTCTGCCTCTGGTTTTCCAGGCTCCTTTGGCAGAGTGTCAGCCTCTGCCCATCAGTTGTTCTGTTCCTGACTCATGGTCTTGAACATTTCTCAATCATTCGAGATTGCAGAGAAGTTGAAGAGACATTTGTACACCTGTGTTCATAGCAATATTGTTCACAGTAACTAGAAGATGTAATCGACCCAAATGTCTATCAACAGATGAATGAATAAACAAAATGTGGCATTATATAATATAATGGACTCTTTTTTTTTTTGAGACAGGTTCTTGCTTTGCAGTTCAGGCTGGCCCTGAGCTCACTATGTAGCCAAGGCAAGCCTCGAACTCAGCAATCCTTCTGCCTCTGCCTCCCGAGTGCTGGGATTACAGGCATGAGCCACCACGCTTGGCACTGTGGTATGTGGTATTGATTGCTGGTGGACGTGAGTTACCATGTCCGGTATTGTTGTGTGTGGCCGGGGATCAAACTCAGGATTTTGCACTTGCTAGGTAGATGCTGGAACCACTGAGCTAAATCCCCAGCCCAGTATATTGGACTCTTAATCAGCTTTAAGAAAGAAGGAAATTCTGACATATACTACAGCATGTATGAACTCTGAGGACGTCATATAAGTGATATACACGAGGCACAAACAATATGTCTCTCCACTTACATGAAGTATCGAGAATAATGAAACTCATAGAAACAGAAGGTAGAATGTGCTTCCTACACATTACAGGAGAAGGGAGTTTTTTCCATCTTTCACTCTTGTTTTTGTTGGCTACGCAGATTTGTAAGTTGCCACTTGGGAGTGCCGTTTCCTTTGGGGGTAGTATCTAGTAGATACTGTGTGCCAGACTCTCTTCTAGTGACTCAATTGTTTCAATGAGTAAAACAACCCCCTCAATGAATCTCATGGGGAAGAGAGACAATAAAGAACAGATCAAAGCTTAATTATACAGAAATTTAGAAGGTGTGAATGCCATGAATGAAAGAGAACAGAGAAGAATGGAGATTGGGGGTGTGGGGGATTGGAAGAGTTGCAGTTAAAAAAAAAAGGTCTTCAGTATAGATGAAGGCTCAACAAAAAAACCCTGAAGGAAATGAGCCAGGAGAATATGGAGGGTTCTGTGTAGAGAGGGCAGTGAGTCCATAGGCTTTGTAATGCTTGTGTGCTTGATGAATTCAGCGAACACTGTGGGGACCAGAATATCTTGGTGGAGAGAGCAAAGCAAAGAGCTTGTGGAATCATAGAAGGCTGTTTCCTAGAAGGCCTGTGCGAGGCTTCAGGTGGATGGACACAGCCAGTGCAGGAGAAGTATCCTAAGTTTTGGCTGCTGGCTTAAAACTAGGCTGTATAAGCATGGGACAGAATACAGAGACCTCTTAGAGGTCACAAGAGTATTTCAGTCAGGGAAAGAAAAGAGCCTGGACAGTGTGGTTAGTGGCAGTGCAGGCAAGATGAGGTCAGATCCTGAATATTTTGAAAGCAGAGACAACATGAACTTATTTTTCTCATTCTCTCTCCCCTTCCCTTCCCCTCTCCCTTCTTTCCCTCCTTCTCTTTTCTCCTTTTCTCTTGTCTCTCTGTGTCTTCCTTTCTTTCTGCCTGTGTCTCTCTCAAGACAAATCTAATTTTGATTCTGAGTAAGTGTATTTCTCAAAAGCTGAAGCTATGAATGGAATAAACTTAGAGGGGAAGAGTAGGAGTTGGAATTTTGGACTTAAAAACTTTGAGATGGGGCCGGAGATTAGCTCAGTGGTTCCAGTGCCTGCCTCGCAAGCGCAAGGTCCTGAGTTTGATCCTGGTAACCACATAGAATGCTGGGAGTGGTAACTCATACCCACCAGCAATCAATACCACATACCACAGTGCCGGGCATGGTGGCTCACGCCTGTAATCCCAGCACTCGGGAGGCAGAGACAGGCAGATTGCTGAGTTCGCCGTGGCTTGCCTGGGCTACATAGTGAGCTGAGGGCCAGCCTAAACTACAAAGTGAGACCCTGTCTCAAAAAAAAAAAATCCAAAAAAAACCCTTTGAGATGTTTGTTAGATAGCTCAGTGGAAGAAATGAGTAGGTGATTAGATGCAAGAGATAAAAATTCCAGTGGAAATAAATTTCGAAGTCATATGAAGATATATGTCATTTAAAACTATGTAGGTAAGTGCTAGATGAAATTATGTATACAAACTGCACATAAAGACTAGATAAAATTTCCAAGAGGTTGAGTAGACAGAAAAAAAAGGAATGAAAGCAGCCCGCAGTGCTTCACTACTAGGAACTGTGGATTGAGACAGGGCGCTGCAGTGAAGGAGATCCACAGAGGAGACTGGGAAGGAACAACCAGGAAGACAAGGGAGAGTCCTGTGTGTCCAGAAGGCAGGTGAAATGAGCACAGCCCAGGAGACAGCGACTTGTTTCTAGGTCTCCTCAGTCACTGTCACCTTGCATGGAATTCCTTCGTCTCCTTGCCTGCCCCCAGTCCCTTTTCTGTACTCCATGATTCCCTACTCTGTTTTCAAAGTATTCTTTGGAGTTAATAAGAACAAGTGTTACCTGTGCTTAAAAATTTGTTTAGTACATCTAGTTATCTCTGAAGTCTGTACTACTTTTCATTGTAGCGATTCCCCTCATCTGTGACCTCTGCATCCTCAGGCTGGACCTATCCCCTTTCTATCCTCCACTTCTGCTTTGCTGAGTTATTTACAGACTCTCAGACTCCCTCATGCTCCTTCTGTTTTTCTGGAATGCACTGTATTTTGCACATCTGTTTTTCTTCCTCATAAGCTTCTTTATATATTGTAGGTAATAGCCCTTTGTCTGATAAACAGCTAGTAAATATTTTTTCTCATGTTGTTGGTTGTCTTTTAGCAGTGTCAGTGACTTCTTTTGTTTATAGTTAATTTTCTTACTTTAGAATTCTTCAGGAGGAAATGACATTTAAATTATCCCTTGAAAGTTGAGTAGGATTTTGACACATGTTAGATGGGTTCCAACTATATTCTACTTTTAAGAAATTAAAGTAAGCAAAGACTCACCAGTACAAGAGGTGAGGATCCTACAAATAATGAAAGTTAACGTAGTCTGTAACTTTGGAAAAAGCCAAAACTAAAGGTTAAAAAAGAGCAAACAACACCTAACTCATAGGAAAAGTATACTGCTTTAGGCCATTCCTGTTTATTGCCATGACTAATAAATTTGGGAAGGTTTGTGGAAAATTCCTGTGTGCCGATGTTTTATTAATCACTATTTAAATTGGTATCCTAAGCTGATCATTTCATTAATATTAAACTCTAGATGCCCAAGTTTCCAAGAGTGTGCTGAATTGTTTTCTCAGTTATCTGTTCCCTGGAGTTACTTGGTTTTTTTTTCTTGTCTTCTATTGATTCTCTAGATGTTCTAAGTGATTAATAACGTGAGAATTCTGCTGAAACCTTTCTTAGACGTGGGTGTACTCACTTTTAATATGAATGCTGTCAAATGCTTTGTAAAATATATAAATAAGATACTTTACATTTCTTTTAGTAGGCAATTCTAAACTGAAGTATTTTATTTCACTGGTGTTAAGGTTTGTCTTAAGTTTCTTTCTTTTCAGTGATTTGATTTTTGTACTATTAATAATCTGATCACTTCTTAGACTGAGCTTGCTTCTCTGTTCAAAGGGTAACTTATTTAACCCATAGCTTTAATATTATTTGGTTTGTTTTCTGAAGTCCTGGAATGCTTTAGAAAAATAATGGTTATAGAGAAGGCTGTTGTATTCCTGAAGTAATCAGAGTAGAAATGGCAAAAACAAAGATCAAGTATATCTCTTGAAATGTGGATTTTCAGATTTTTAAAAGTCTTCCCATGCCATCAATCATTTAATAAATATGTCCCCCTCCTTATGCTCTCTGGTAAATGTTTACAAAAACTCATTTTGTGCTCATACTAAAATCACTTGGAATGTATAAACTGAGGGAAATGTACATATTTATAATTTTAGTCTTATTTATGAAAATGGTTATTTATCTGGTTGTTCTTTAATAATATTTAGGTATGTATCCTTTTATAATAGAAAATATTATGGAATAATATAATGTTCTTCCATAATTAGCCCTAAAGATCTTGCACACCATATTTTGAGTTGTTTTAAAACTTATGTTTTCATTGTGTAGTGCTAGTGATTGAGTCCAGGGACTTGCACATGCTAGGCAAGGACTCTTAGTCTGAGTACATCCTCGGGCTTTTAAAAAATTTTATTTTAGGGCCAGAGATTTGGCTCAGTGGTTCCGGCACCTGCCTCGCAAGGGCAAGGTCCTGAGTTCGATTCCAGTAACCATATACAATGCTGGGTGTGGTGACTCACACCCACCAGCAATCAATACCACTTACCACAGTGCCGGGTTTGGTGGCTCACACCTGTAATCCCAGCACTCGGGAGGCAGAGACAGAAGGATTGCTGAGTTCGAGGCTTGCCTGGGCTACATAGTGAACTCAGGGCCAGCCTGAACTACAAAGTGAGAATCTGTCTCAAAAAAAAAAATTATTTTATTTTTTTGAGACATGATTTCACTAATTTGCCTATGCTAGTTTTTAATTTGTAATCCTTCTGCTACAACCTCCTAAGTAGTTGGGATTAGAGATATGTGCCACCATACCCAGTTTATTCATGGTTTTCAAGTACATTTTTAAAATGGGAATTGTTTTTATTCAATAAACAAATTGGTTATTGTATCTCAAAGTTGATTTTTTTGGTTTTTTTTTTTTTTTTTTTTTTTT
>PVIC010034118.1:0-19707 GCA_004025085.1 Thryonomys swinderianus
GTAGTTCAGGCTGGCCCTGAGCTCACTATGTAGCCCAGGCAAACCTTGAACTCAGCAATCCTCCTGTCTCTGCCTCCTGAGTGCTGGGTTTACAGGCATGAGCCACCACACCCAGCTCTTTTTTACAATTTATACATATATATATATATATATTACATTTTTATACAGCTTTATTACATTTTATATACATCTCACAATCACACTCAACACTGGAGAATTTGTACCAGTACATGACACAAGTTAATTCTCATTTTTACCCATATCCTTACCCACCCACAACCCCCCACCCCCTATATACATGTTCTTTCTTTTTCTTTCCAAGTCATTTATTCTTTCCCCTCATTACTTTCCCCTACCATATTCCCTTTGAATATTTCCTTTTCACAAAATCTATCATACATTCTAGAACTTATTTACATCTACATGTTCTCATACCAGAGAAAAATATGGTCTTTACATATCTGTGATATATTTATTTCACTTATTAGTGTGTCTTCAAGGTGTATCCGTTTGCACATAAATGAATGAACCTTGTCATTCTTTATGGCAGAGTAATACTCCATTTTATTTTTAAAAACCACATCTTTTTTATCCAGTCTCCAGTTGATGGGCATCTGGGTTGTTTCCAAGATTGAGCTATCACAAACTGAGCTGCTATGAACATGGGTATACATATGTCTTTAGAGTATGATTCTTTTAATTCCTTCCAGTATATTCCTATCTTGCCTGAGCTTCATTGCTCCCAGAAAAGAGAAAAATCACCCACAGATGAATGTAACTTGTGCTAAGGCATGGGAAATGCAATGTTATCATTTTATATGAGGAGCATTGTTCAAATAAATCAGATACTTTAAATATTTACTTAAGCACACTTAGTTTCTATAAGTTTTGAAATAATGCAAAGAGAAGTATGAAAGTGATGTGGAATACTACATTTGTCTGGTGCTTGTGTTCTAAAATATTTGCAGTATTCAATGTTTCTATTCAATTTCAATGTTTCAATTGTCAATGTAATGATTTACAATCACATCCTTTGAACAAATGCAAATAAATGTTTGAATTAAACATTATCAAATATCCAGAATGAAACCAAGTCACTAAAATCAGTATGTTAATCACCAACTCATAAACATCACTGATTCATACACAAGGCACATTATTGCCAAGAGAGTGCTCTGAGAGCAAGACTTGGAGCAGGTATGCTCAGTGTTATTGATGAATTTGCCCCTGCAGGGCTCAGCCACAGACAGAAGTTTAGGCCAGCAGAGGAGAGGGACCTGCCATCTGTGGCTGGAGCACCCACCGGTTCAACCCTGCACAGTGACCCTGAGGCTGGGCCTATATTATAGAGACTGAGTCATCATTACACTCAGGAACACAGCCCTGTCCTCCAGGGACAGGCCAGATGTGGGAGTGGCTTTAGTTCTTCTTCTGCCCAGGAGTACAAACTGAGCCCTTTGCTCCACCCATCTGCTCTCTGTGGAATGGCTGATCTACATGGAAGAAGAATTTAGCAAACACTATCCCAGCCTCAGGCCCCTTTAAAATCTGTCCACATCTCTCTGGGGCAAGAACTGATTATTGCTTTTTCTGCCTCTTTTCAGGCAGAGAAATCTGTCAGTTGTGGAGCTGAGAGAATATCTTCCTTCCTCTACTCCCCCACTCTCATTGTCACACTGATAGCACCCAGATCTATGCACTAATAAGGTACTTCTTAAATCAAATCTTCTAGCTAAAAGTTACTAAGTGAAAAGGAACTTCTTCAAGAGATGATTCATCATAAGGGCATCAAGAGATGACATAAGCTGCCTGCTTATCAGATCACTCAGTATGCATTCAAAAAGTACAAAGAATCTTATTAAGATTCAGTAATTCCATAGGGACTTGCTGAGTCCTTCTTTTAAAAGGGTTAAGGTAAAAATGATGAAAAGGATCTTCACAGTTCTACTCACTTGGGGGTCCTGAGCCAGTGGGACAAGACAAGAGAAGCCCCTGGTCCACCCCAGGGCCAGGCAGTGAGTGCTGAGCTGGGAGGCCAGGCAGTGAGGAACAGCACTGTGGGGATGGCTGATGAGAGAGTAGTAGCTCAGGGAGGGCCCCCAGGATACCTCTGACTGAGGCCAAGCGTATGAGACTGCAGAAAAATCATTCACCATGTGGGTGTGTGCCCATGTGTGTGTAGATGCACACTTAGAGAGAAAGAGAAGCCACCACTGTAAGAAACTGGCTTACAACTATGGAGGCTGAGGAACCCCGTGAGAGGTAGAGACCCAGGACAGCTGACAGTGTTAGTTCCAGTGCATGTAGGAAAGTGTGGGAAGCAGAAGAGTGAGAAGTTCATGGAGCCTTGTGTGACCCTAACCAGAAGCATCTCACAGACACACTTTGAGTTGAGTTTTGGTCACAGGCACTCCGTGGGCCAGTGAACAGTTCCTAATATCCTGGTGTCTGTGAATGTGAGAGGGGAGGCTGGCAAGCCCTGGGAATACTCCGTGACACACAAGAACCAGTCTGAGCCCATCCCAGCAGCAAAGAAGACTCTGCAAGGTTTTGAGCTAGGGAGTCATGAGAGCAGAAGTGATATTTCCAGATCTCACTCTGCTGTGGAAGGAAAAGAATGCACAGGAGAACCAGGCTGAATTTGGATGTTCCAGAAAGCAGGCTGGTTAGAGTGCTAGCTACCTGAAAACGTCTGATGTAGTAATCCATCAGGAAGAGTTCCAGCACAGTGGCTGAGCAGCACAACAGTGAAGGTGATCGTCCTCTATTGTGCTGAATCCATGAAGGGCAGGAGCCAGTAGGATAACTGAAGAGCATTCTGGGAAACTAGTGGTCCCTGCAAAGTGGCCAACTGGGTCTTGAACTGAAAGTATTCTACAAGGAAGTGAATCAGGAGGCAGCATGTAGGGGGAGAAGGATGAGCTGTGGCATGAGGCTGCCTTGCACTCCCATCCTGCCTCTATAAAATTGTGCTGTGTGAGCACAAGCCAAAGAGGACCTTCACAGGGACAAGGAATCAACATTCTTTAGCAAAGCCTCAGCAAATAAACCATACAGTACATCAAATACACCTGACAGAAAAAGGCAAAAATAAATAAGTTTCTGGATTGCAGGAGGAAAGAGATGATGGCAATAAAAATGCCAAAATAATATTAGTACAGAGCAAGAGGAACTCTGTAAGGTTTTGAGCTAGAGAGTAACAAGAGCAGAGGTGACATTTCCAAAGTGCATTCTGTTATGAAAGGAAAAGAATGCACCCAAACTGAAAGTAGACATTTCATTGCAACCAGCTATTTTCTTTCAAGGTATCTTCTTGAAAAAGTTAAAGACATTGTATTACAGTAATGTATGCATACCTATGTTCATAGAAACACTCATAATAGCTAAATCATGCAAGAGGCCTATTTACCCACATCAACAGATGAATGGATAAAGTAAACATGGTATTTATATACAATGGAGTACTACTTTTTCATAAAGAAGAATAAATGTGAATTGTTTGTAAAAAAAAAAAAAAAGATGCACCTTAAGACCATCATGTTTTTTTTTTTTTTTTTTTTTTTTTTTTTTTTTTTTTTTTTTTTTTTTTTTTTTTTTGAGACAGTGTCTTGCTTCGTAGTTCAGGCTGGCCCTGAGCTCACTATGTAGCCCAGGCAAGCCGCCACGAACTCAGCAATCCTCCTGTCTCTGCCTCCTGAGTGCTGGGATTACAGGCATGAGCCACCACACCCAGCACTGTGCTATGTGGCATTGATGGCTGGTGGGCATGACTCTCCATGCCCAGCATTGTATGTGGTCACCGGGGATGGAACTCAGGGCCTTGTGCTTGCGAGGCAGGCGCCGGAACCACTGAGCTAATCCTCCGGCCCAAGACCGAGTCTGAGTGCAGTGGTATTTACAACTAATTGATCAAGACCATCATGTTAAGTGAAATATATCAGACCCCAAATTTTAGGTCTCATACACCTTAAATGAGAAACTTAAAATATAAATAAAGAGCAAAATAACAGATAATAGGAGCCATGAAGATACAGCTTTTACAGATGGGAAGGAGACTGAGAGATGAAGGGAGTGGAGGGAAAGGAGAGGAAGGGGACGACAAGGAATTCAGATGCGTCCTGAACACGTACAGACTCACCAGGAGGAATGTGGTCATTATACATTGTAAGCAAATATAATAAAAACCAAAAACTGGATAAAAAAGAATTGTTCTTCAGAGTCAGTGAACCCTGAAACTCCCCAGGGCATGAGTTCAGTCAGTGCAACCCCCAATACTGTTGCATTTGTACTATGTCTGTGATTTATGGCCAAACACACAGCCTGAATATCTGAGTAGCTTCTATAGCTACCCTCCCATTAGTTACTTAGTAACTGACTTTATTTTACTTAACAACAGCCCCAATGTAGAAACGCAATGATACCTGCTGCTTAAATATGCCAAAGAAGCAATTTAGTTTTTTTTTTTAAGAGAAAAGGTGACAGTTCTTTATTTAAGGAAAGAAAAATAAATAATATGGAGAGGTTGCTAAGGTGTACAGTGAGAATCAATATCTTGCTGTGCCTAATATTTAAAATAATTGTTATCATAAGTGTATGTATTCCAGAAAAGACACAGTAGATAAAGAGGTTAGTCCTATTCATGGTCTCAGGCATCACAGAGGGTCTTGGAACATGGCACCAGAACCAAGTGAGCATTCTGCTGGATCATCATGCATGGAGCACACTGTGGGCTGGGCGCTTCAAGACATGACCTTGTTGAGCCCTTGAATCAGTGCTTGGGTTTAGAATTGTCACATCTATTTTAAATACAGCTAAGCCAAACTCTCTCAAAGTTTATGTAACTTAACCAAAGTCGCACCACTAATAAGGACCAAAACCTATGCTCCAACCCAGACACTTTTATTTGTCTTGCTCTATTCCATGTGATATTCTATACATGTCCTGGGAAAACCCTGCCAAAGAAGGATGATGTTTTTGTTTTTGTTTCTGCTTTTCATCTAACACATGACTTATATCTAAAAAAAGTTTAAAATTCATATGATTCACAATGAAAACAATATAAAAAGACATACTTTGAGGATTCTCACTCCTACCCTTACCACTTCATGATTGTGCCATCTGTTCATACAGAGAAAGACAGAGACAGAGATAGATACTCATTTATCGATTAGATATCTTTCCAGGATTTGTTTATATGATGAGTACACATGTGGCTCTGTGTTATTTTACTCTTTTACACAAAACATAACATATACTCACTCTTCTTTACCTTGCCTTCCTCAATTACAATGTGCCCCGGAAAGCTTTGCAGACCAACACCCACTGTAGTATGTTTTCCTCTCCTTATACTACTGCCCAACGGTTATTAACTAGAATTCACTTTTAATGTCAGATAATGCCCCACTGGGCCTGGGAAGGCTGCTCTTGGCCAGCCTTTCTGACTTCACTAAGTTTGGAGAAACCCTTGTGTTGCTAGCTACAAAATCTGAAGCTTCATCAGAACCATTTCCCAGTCTTGGTCCAAAACTAGGGCTTGAGGTGAGCCTTCAGATTTGAGGTCCACTGAAATTATGCTCGCCAATGTCTGTGTGCAGTTTTCTCCCCCTGACCTCTTCAAAGTATATGAACTAGTTCTCTTTCAATTTACAAAAGTGCATCACTATAGGAGGAAGAGATGGAAATTAGAAGCAGCTTCTTAAAGTCTTGCTTTTCTAGGAGGAAACTGTGTGTTTTTGTGTAGACCCTATGGAGTAATTCTAGTTACCAGGGGATAAAACAGCACAAAGTCATTGCATTTGTGGTAGCCAAATGTTGACCTTTGATATGAGCTGTGGAGTTGAACAGTCAGCAAGGCTGGGAGCTTACTTTATGTGGCCATGAATAAGTTCCTGATCTCTAGTGCTTTGGTTTTCTGGTTCTCACCTCTTGGGACCATCTGCTGTGTCAATGTGTGAATGTTTGAGAAGTACTTAACTCAGTCTCAGGCAGAGTAAGATCCATGTGAATGTTGAGGTCCCACCTGCAACTACTGCTTCCCAGCCACTAGCACTAAGGGTTAGTTTCTATTTATATTATTATAAATAATATATTTATATTATTATATTATTTCTATTTATGCACATGTTTGTATTTATATGTGTGTTCTCATCCACATGGCTGATATCTTCTGCACTCTAAGGGCTTTATAAAAGCAAAATAAAATAAAATAAAACATATACTAAAAATGTTGGAAACAGAAGAACCAATACATAAATCGTTCATTATTTCATTGAAAACACTATTTCTCACCCTAAAAATGCATGCAATATTCTTATAACCTAAATCTAGATGTCCCCTGAAAGCTTCATGCAATCATAAGTAAGGCTTTCTGAAGGTGGCTGGATCTGGAATGTATGATGCTGGGATTAAGGGTGCAGTGCTAGGATTAATGGTGATGCCAGTGCTACCTGCTATAAGGGTGAGTATCCTGGATAAAATATAAAGGATGGAAAGACCCCTGCTGTTTATGGCTTATTTGCTGTCTTGCTACCTTCTGCCTGCCGTGAACAGCTTTTCCTCTGTGATGCCCCTCTGCCATACTGCTTTGCCTTGAAGTCAATCAGTTATGAACTGAAACCTCTTCAAACTATGATAAACCTCTCCTTTTTTAACTTTAGATGTCGAATATTTTGTCCTAGCAACGAGAAAACTAACTAATACAAAACTTATGTCTGCCCCCTACTTTCTAGAAGTTGTTGTGCTCAGCCTTCCTTAAGGTAAATTTTAAACATTGGCACAAAGATTCAATATTCACCTTAATTTTTAAATAAAAAGTAAGAAAATAGTCTAGAGATATGTGACTATAGCTACTTTCAAGCAGAAGAAATCCCAGCTTACCCATCTCTCTCCTTTTCCGGTTTTGGCAACCTAAACACTTGTCCACACACATTCCCCTTATGATTTACTATCACCTGCCACCTTTACCAGAGTCAGAATTAATGCCTAGCCCTGACTTGGGTTCTGAACCTCTAAGACTGAGCTGAATAGACCTTTTGTTCTTTACAATTTGTTACCTTGGGTTTTTTGTTGTAGTAATGTGAAGTTGACTAATATAAAAAGTAAAAAAACAAAAATAGTGTTGTGTTGAAATGCTGTCTGGAAACATGCATAATATATTTACTCAAAAAAAAAAAGGCATTCCTAACTCAGCCACTGCTACGGGGAAGGCTGACTTTCCTTATTTAATTGGCAGTCACAGTTAACTTTGTGTTCCATTTCCTCTTGGCTAGCTCTGGAATTGTAATGTGAAACTTGACTGAGAAGAAACCTGTTGGCCAAACCCAAGCAACACATACCCCAAGGCAGAGGCTGCAGCTCAGATTTATCTAAAACACAGGCATCTCTCTGATTGCTCAGTGCTGGTGATGACACAGCTCTCCTCCGGTGAATTGTTCAAATTTGAAATAAATAGGTATTAGCCAGGTACTCTGATTACTAAATAGAAGCACAATTCTTTACATGTATGCTAGTGAATCAGGTAGCCTACAATTAAATTTTTGGTTAAAGGGAGAATTGAAAGGTATTTAGAAATTACTAAGAACGATGATGTAATGCAGATTACATAGGAATACTTCTTAGCCCATTTCTTACACTAGTGAGTATCTTTAATAAAAACAAAAAGATTAACACAGAAATTGTGTTCATGGAGCTAACATTTAACTTTAAGGAAGTTCATATCTGACTTCACTGATCTGACTGATTACCATGCTGTTATAAATACAATACTGATACCATAATAGATTTTGAAGGAATTTAAGTATACAGAATTTTCAATGTGACAATAAAGTCCAATAGATTTTGTTACAAGTCAGACTTCATACACTCATTACATTCAGTTACTCCTTGAATGTGGCCTCTGGGAAAAGTCACTCTAATATCCAAACTCAGGTTCCTGAGTGGTCTCCTCACACCATGGCAAGGTGAGCATAGGAAGGGCAGTGTGAGAGCCAGCAAAGGGCCTGGACCACTACTTGGTAATGCAGGAACAATAAATAACATTGCCCACACATCCCACAACTCAAATCATTGCAGTAGCCATCATCAATACAGCTGGCCAGAGAGCCAAAACACCTGTAGGAAATAGTGGCTTCAAAATCAGGATGATAGTATGATTTGGGCGAAGTCATTGGTTTGTTCACATGTTCTCCAAACAAATATTTATTGACTTTCGGGAGAGTACATGGTTAGAGCCACAACTTCGGTGCACTGACACTGACTTATTCTGTTTTCCTATGGCAAAGGCAAGAGGAGCTTTCTGGGACCTCTTTTACTAGGGCACTAATCTCATTTATGGGGGATCCATCTTCAAGATCCAGTCACTTCTCAAAAGCTCCATCTCCTAATACTATCATATTGGTGGTTGTATTTTTAGTATATGAATTCAAGGAGGACATGGCATTCAGTCTGTAACATTAGATAAATTTGATTATTTTTTAGTCTGGTGGAAAATCTACAAATTAAAATCAGATCAAAGACAACTTCATTATAATTATATGAAATACATGTTCTATAATCTCATCTATTGTTCTGGAAGGCATTGTAGTTTTTTTAATAACAATTTTGCAAAAAAAAATCCCATCACCATGGTTCAGGTGGGCATATTGCCATCCAGTGAATGTGGGATCTCAATGAGCTTTTCCAAGTATCTCACAGCCTTAGCAGTTCACCCACCTGAAGGACGAGCTGAACAGGCAATGCTTGGTAAGACCATTCCTCCTGGTTTCCAAGTAACATCCTCTTACTTTGGTAAACTACATGTACTGCAAACGCGTACTAATTTTATATACTAATAAGAGTTTCAAAAAGTTAAAAAAAAAGGCCAACCCATTCAGGTTACCACCCCTAAAGGTCTGCAGACTGGAGCTAATTTTGGTTGAACAGCCAGTGTATTCAGCTCACTCATAGTTGTGAGTTATCTCCTGTGCACAGTTTGTTTTTCTTAGAAGGCAGGGAAAATTATATACAGGAATTGTAGATTCCTTTATGTTCTTAAAGAATTCCTGGTGTTATTCTGGTCCAGAGCACCAGGATTACATGAAATTTGTTAGCAAAGCAAATTCTCAGTTCCACTCAGTGAAAAACATGTTTTAAAGAAATTTTCCAGATGATTCTGAACCTTTATTTTAAGGGGAAACACACAGAGACACAAAACGTATTTTTCTAATATTATTGTTGAAATTAGTATTGATGCCAAGAAAATATAATTCTGAAACCTTCCTTTTAAAATTGTCATTTTTAAACAGCCACAAAAAAACTATACATTGGGAAACTGGTTTTTATACTATTTTTTATGTATACATAGAGCTAATGTTCACCATCTGGACAACTAATTTAATTAGACGCCAATCACATCTATCACACATACATGTTGGATAGAATAAAACAGCAAGCCTGCAATCTTCAAAACATAGGCACTGTGATCATAATAAAAGATGCAAACACGGGCCTCTAATATGCCGACCTGGAAAGTCCGCTGTGAACTCTATCTAGGAGCTTTTCACATGCAATTTAGAAAGTAATTTGAGAACCTTCAGAATTGTACACTGTATAGGAATGTCAAGATATTAGCACAGAGAAGCAATTTCTCCAAATTGTTCACCCTAAAATATTCAGGAAGAATAAGTAGTTTAAAGCAGACCGTAATAAATGTTGGACGGGAGATTTGTTGTGTGTATGTGCTACACAATAGTGGAAATTGCCCAGGTTTCCATTATCTTTACTTAAAAATTGTCTACAGATTATGACTCAAATTCAAGGTCAATTTATGTAAACATAGGCTCCATTATTTTCTCTTATTGTACTTGAAAGAAAGCTCTCTCAAGAGATAACACCTCAAATTGTAGCTGGAAGTTTGCCCTCTGGGCAAGTGAACAATGTGATTTTCAGTGCAGGTTGCTAGAGCTGGGTGCTGAAGCTTCTTTGGCAGAACCTCTTTTAGGCTTAGAACCTACAAAACATCACATTTGGCCCTAAGTATCTCTTTGCTATATTCTTTCCAAAACTGTAGAGAGGAAATTTCATGATAAATTCTTTTAGCATTTGTGGAAGATATTATACTCTTTAAGAGAGGAAAAATAATGACTAAGATCACTGGGATTTTTTTTCCCCATCTCAGTCTTATGATAGTGCCTAAAAGTATCCAGTAGTATTCAAAAAGCCCTATAATGTACCCAATAGTTTCCAGCAGCACCCATCATGGTGCCCCACCATCTTGAGCGGCAAGCTTTATGGTACCCATCACCAAAAGCACCCGCTATGGTACTCAAGGCCCTGAACAGTATCCACCAACATACCCAACAGACTTCAACACTTCAAAACACCTATGGTACTTAGTGAAGACATAAGCTTGAATTAAAGCTGCAGCGAATTCTAGCATGGTTAATAGTATAAGAATAATAAATGAGATTATAGCAGTAGGAAGGCTAATAGATATAAAGATATTAGTAAAATAATTACATAACTTTGTCAAAGTTATATTACAAGTTATATATGGACTAGGGTACTTACCTTAGCATCAATATTGTACCGTACAATATTGATACAGCAGTACCCATCCAGTAGTTCTGTGGTAACCACAGGATGCATGCTATCCCAAAAGTGCAAACTTTTCTCTCTGCCTCCATAAACTGAACCCATGAAATCTGTGGCCTTATGCCCTAAAAGGGAAGAGGGAGCATAGCTAGACAGAAAGTTGAACTCATGTATAGCATCACTGCTTAGGTTAGATCACTGGATATTACCTATGTCATGGGATCTTTACCATGTATCTTTTCTCAAACTGCGACCTCACACAGGTTTTAACATGAAAGAGATTATAAGGTGTTTCTCCTTGTTCTTACCCTTTGCCAAATTTGGAAGCTCAGGCTTGCTTCAATGATAGCTTCACCAGCAGTCAGGGAGAGGAAGCAGCTACATAGCCCCTCAGAGTAGACAGGAAAGAGCTGTATTAGAACCCAGAGTTCCCTTTCCAATATGATTCCTTCTCTGAGGTTGGTAGGCAAGTAGGGAGAAAGATCTTCCATTACTGTTACCTAAAATTATCTGTAGATTATTACTCAAACTCAAGGTCAGTTTATATATCAATTTGAGACCCCCCTTTTGTTCTGTCAGTATCTGAGGCACTCAGGCAGCACAGAAGAGATTAAGCAAAGGATTAGGTCATCTGGTTTTAACCCAAATGTATCTGCCAAAATCAGTTCTTAGATAGAGCTCAATTATCTCACCTTTTGCTTATCTCTTCCTTTTCCTTATCACAGTGTTAAAATAAATTCTCTGTATCCTACCTCTTAGGATGTTCTGAAGATAGCTGAGTAGAACATGTGACAGCCTCTCCTACTGACGCTCAGGCAGTCATCTATGCTGACCATGTGCTACACACAGAAAACACTTATTCTACAGAGGACAATTTCAAAATGTCTTCGGGAAGCGTTGGAACCTCCCAGAGATTGTAATACAGGGATCTTTTATTTCCTAGATAACCTCTCACCTTCCATCTAAAAAGGCATTCCTCAACAGTAAAGAAGATGGAAAAGTCTAGATGTTTCAATCAATTTCTAGAAGAAAATAGACCAGAGATCCTTATTGGCTGATGGTTGATTTGGTGCCTGTTGCTAGGATAGAATTTCTGCCACGTGTGAGAAAGAATGCGCATGTTAATTTATCATTCAGAAGGATTTTTTTTCTTTTTCTTTTTTGGTAAAAGCTAATGCACAAAACCTGTTAGTACAAAAGGAGGGAGAGGGAGGGAGAAGCCAAGTGTGGGTGAAGGAGGGCTGTGATCCAGCATCTCTGTGAGGTAGCTGGAGAGGAATTACTGCTGCCAGCCACATGGCCTGGGACTCGGGTGGCAGAGTGTGTGTGACGAGAGAAAATTGCTTCCCACAGTCAACAAAGACAGTAGGGAAGGTAGGGTCTTAATAACTTGGTTTTGAAATAGAAATAATGTGTCTGAGCTTTCCTAGCTCTAATTTAAATTTTTTTTAAAAAGCACAAAAAATTATACATTCTGAGAAGATAAAAAGATATTCCCCAGTGCCAGGCATGGTGGCTCATGCCTGTAATCCCAGCACTCGGGAGGCAGAGACAGGAGGATTGCTGAGTTCGAGGCTTGCCTGGGCTACATAGTGAGCTCAGGAACAGCCTGAACTACAAAATGAGACCCTGTCTCAAAAAAAAAAAAAAAAGATATTCCCCCAGGAATATACAAGATGAAGGTCTGAACACAAAGGCGGGTTGATGTCCAAAAGACAGGAATTCTAGGGAAATGTCATCAATCAAGACTTTCCTGAGAAACAGAACCAGTGGGGAGACACACACACACACAAATATTTACACAACCACATTTACAATCACGTGCCTATATATGCATACACACAGTAATATATATATATATACAAACACACGAATCCTTGGGAATTCTGCAGTTTGTCAAGGGTAGAAGCTAAGGGCAGACTGTACAGGGCAGGGAAGCACTGATATCAACTCTACTTTGAAGAATTCTAAAAGTAGGATTCTCTCTTCTTTTCATTTTAAGATTTTCCACCACTTAGATGAGGCTCACTCATATTATGCAGGATTATCTGTATTACTGATGTGAATCAGTCTAAAAGTTCATCTCATCTACCAAACACCTTCATGGCAATCTGAACTGATACTAGAACATATTACTGGGAACTATGACCCAGCCAAATGGTTTGTCACAAGAAAGAGAAAAATAAGTCAATCAAAGAAGAGTTTGTTCTTTTCTTGGAGAGATATCAGAAAATCTCATTTCTCTAAATAACTGAGTCATGGTCTTAACTGAGGAGATGCTCACAGGGTCCCTTAGTCCTTGTCCAAACTCTGTGAGGGTCTTTAATTCTCTTCATTCACATTTCTGGGCCCACATGTGAAGAGCGACACAATGGTGTACACTCCCTCTGTCCACCACATAGCACCATGTCCTCTAGCTCAGTTCAGGGCAAAACACACATGACACGTGAATGATCAGGTCATGTGAACCCACAATATGCTCCATGTCATGAAGAGTGAAAGCAACATTCCATAGCCACAATACATTCCATTCCATTTCCTTCCTTGTCTGCTTTAGGCAGAAAGACCTGTACACTTGTCCCTGAGGCCCTTCCCATTGGCTGCCTTCTCTACGTGGGCCTCTTGTCTCGCAGGTGCTTCGAACTTGCCTGACCAATCACAGGGCTTTGGCACATCATGCTCCATTATATGGCACCATTCTCCATGGTGCTTGTTTTTTATTTCACATTCTGAAATAGAAACTTCACAAAGCAGGGATTCTGAAGATTGGTTTATTCTTGTGTCTTATGTACCTAGATCAATGTTTGATGTACAGCAGACATCTAGTTAATATTTGCTAGACAGATGAATGCATGGTTTTTTGGAATGCACAAGGTCTGGGAGTCTGCTGCCTCTAACCCCTCCAGCAACTCTTCTGGCTTTTCCTTGTCACCTGAAGTAGATGACTCAGAAGGAGTGGGAAAGTGTTTTCCATTCACAAATTCCCTCTGGAGGTTCCATATTCAAATACTCTGAAAGCATTTGTATGTCTTATTTAAACAGACCATATTTTAACTAACTATAGAAAACAGAAATCTGTGAAAGCTTTGAATTTAATATTTGAAAGACTTGTTTCTCCTCAATGTCTAGGATATACTTAGAGAGTGATATACTTCATTCTGGCTGAATAAAAATGAACTCACTTATTGGCCCATGCATGCATAAATAGTTACTACTCTATCAGTCCACAGATCAGTTTTATTTATATTTTCTAAAGATGACATATGGAGTAATAGTTTGGCCTTTTTGCTTAACACGTATCTTCCAAACAAAACAAAAGAACAAAACTGATACACACATTTAAGGTTTGGGAAAAAAGCATAATATTTGCTTATTTACAAAATAAATGTATATTATAGATTTGATTATACTTTTTAGGGTACGCATACAAGTAGGCAAACCAGTGATATACCAGTACCAGATGATCCTGACATCTTTATCTTTTTCCTTGTCACTGAGAGACTTATTCTGAAAACTCACCTGACAGGATTGATCCCTTATTCCCAAAGTAAAGGTCCTAAATGAGCAAGGCAAAGGCTCAGGGAGGAGAGGAGGGTCTAGGGGTGGATAAGAATAACTTTAGTCAGTCACCGGGATGGTTGAGTGGTTAAGGCATTGGACTTAAGATCCAAAAGAGTAACTTCAGCCACTCTCCCCTGGATTTTAGCCAATGCCTTTCCAAGTCCATAGGGAGGTTACATTTGTATAATAAAATACATATCTGCTGTGATGTGGAAGAAGATGAAAAAGTAGATGATGGCCATGCTTTTCTTATTTTGCAAAAATATGTATCAAGTGGGACAATGCACAACTGGAACTTATGGGATGTTGACTTGGACATCAAGTACTACCAAGGTTTAAACTCAGGGCACTTGTGCCATTTCCTTATAATGGGGTCTTTCTTTTTCATTAGCTTCATTCTACTGAACAATTCAACCTTTCATAGATCTTACAGTTTTCAGTTATTTTGTGGTTGGTGATTGTTTTCTGGGTCAGTTCAGTTAGACGGTACACCTCCCCACCTTAATTATTTAGTTCAGCCTTTGCTAAACACAGTAGTGTTCATGCTGGTACTTTAGTTAAGCCATTTGTACAGGAAGAAGGGGCTATTTTTTAATTTCTAGTTAAAAGTCTAACACCTTTAGTCAGCCACAATGGATTCCATGAAGTACTTTTAGTGTCTTTGGGGAAGCTAAAAGAGATAGCTTTGTACTAGTGGCGATGAACCTATGGCACACATTTTTTTTTAATTTTTTTTTTTATTTTAGGGTAAAGGATGTTAATGTGTGAGTTGTTTTGTTTAAACTAAAATTCCAATATTCAAGGGCCGGAGGGTTAGCTCAGTGGTTCCGGCGCCTGCCTCGCAAGCGTAAGGACCTGAGTTCGATCCGCAGTTCCCACATATAATGCTGGGTGTGGTGGCTCACGCCTGTAATCCCAGCACTCGGGAGGCAGAGACAGGAGGATTGCTGAGTTCGCGGCGGCTTGCCTGGGTACCATAGTGAGCTCAGGGCCAGCCTGAACTACAAAAAAAAAAAATTTCCAATATTCAAGTTTAATTGCAATGCTGGCACTTTGCAATAAATGAGTGGGTTTGAGGATGCAGTTTGGGAACTCTAAAAGGGTCACCATTACTGCTTATACCATGTTCAATAAGATGTATATAAGTAATGCAATAATTCACATAATTAATGTTTCTGATAAACTTTGTGGAAATGGCCTAAATACCAGTTATTAAAGCTATGGATACAGGACATATGAAAGGAAACTAATTGAGTCTTTTATGTACAGTCATAAGAGACACTTCATAGAGTGAAGCAGGGTGAATGGGCAATTTATCTTCTTTTCCTGGGTCAACAACCCAGAAGAGGTCACAGAAATGGAGATGACTGTCATTTTTGGGTACTGACAGGGAAATGCCCTGACTGGATTAGTCTTTTCTGGTCATGATTTGCAGCCCTTGTTGTACTTACTGTGTTGTTTCTAAAAAGTAAGATTACTGGGTTCGCTGTTCTCAGGAGAAAAGGGTTAAGTTTAATCAAAACAGTTAAAAAGGGGAAGGGGCTTCTCTATCCAGTCTGTGGATGATGTTTACAGAAAAGTAGACACTGCACTTTCATAATGATGATCATTTGGTCTTGAATCTTCAGGAACAGTACAGTGCTAGAAGAAAAGGAGTTGTATTTATTTTGCCACAAAGAAAAGAAAAATATATCAGGGCACAGATATGTTTGTAAACATTACACGATGTAGTCATGTATCAAAACATTGTACACCAAACATACCCCATGCAGATCGACAACTTTTCTGTTTTTATGAATCAGTTAAAAATTTTTAAAAATTTAAAATTTTTAATTTGTTAGATAATAAGCATGGCTTCGCATGATCCAGTTTAGTGCCCACTGATTTTTCTAGTCCATGACTGCTAGGCTTATTCATTCTCTACTCCATGCATATGACAGGGAAATCTCAGCTCCAGTAGATCTCAAGTCCTTGCGTGAAGCTACTTCCTTGGAAAATTGTCTTCATTTCCTACCACTGTGTGGATGCCCCTGGTTATATCATTCTGGCCTTTCCTCAGGTTCAATTTTCTGTTTGTGATAACAAATTTGGGTACTAATGGATTTCCAGGTGCTGGGGGAGGGATGCTAGGGAGCAGTTAATGGACATAGACTGGAAATTTTGTGAGCAACAAAAGAAATCTAGAGATCAAAGATAGAAAGCTACACAATGCTGTGGATGTAATTAGTGCTACAGATCTACATACTTAGAAATGGCTAAAATGGTGGTTTTTGTTTTATGAATATTTCACTACCATAAAAAATTAGTGTTTTTTAAAAATTGGAAACTTCTTCCCAAAAAAGTTATTCAGCATGGATCCACTGCAAACTTTCTCTCACAAATTAGAGATGAGGCTCTGAAAGGTAATCAACAGACACACTTTGCAGATGGAAAGGAGAACATCTTATTAAGAAGTTGAGATGCTACTATATTCCATCCAGAAGGTTCCCATTGCAGTTTAACTTCTAAATTTGTTTTAATGCATTTATTTCCACTGTCATCTTCACTGGAAGTATATATTTCCATTGGCAGTTTGGTCTATTCTAAGAGTCCAAGAATCTTATGCCTTTTCTACCACATTTAACCTGATAAGCTTTCTAGCAAACAATGTCACTGCTTCTAGATTACTCCAGAGACTAAAAAAAGACATTAGTGGAGGAGGATTGCTGAGTTCAAGGCTTGCCTGGGCTACATAGTGAGCTCAGGGCCAGCCTGAACTACAAAGCGAGACCCTGTCTCAAAAAACAAAAACAAAAACAAAAGAACACCATCCTTTTTACCCTCTTATTCTTTCCATATTCCCCCTCCTTTGTTCCTTGTTCTATTTGAGCATGTTCTTCCTACTTTCCAAGATCTGTCTTCCATTATGCTTCTTATTTACTATTTGGGTTTCTCACACAAGAGAAACAATGTAATATTTAAAATTGTATGTCTGATCTATTTCACTTAAAATTATGGTCTTGAGATGTATCCATTTACCTTAAAATAACTAAAGTGTACCTTTATGGTAGAGTAGTAGTCCACTGTATAGAGTAAATACCACATTTTCTTTTCTTTTTTTTTTTGAGACAGGGTCTCACTTTGTAGTTCAGGCTGGCTCTGAGCTCACTATGTAGCCCAGGCAAACCTCGAACTCAGCAATTCTCCTGTCTCTGCCTCCCAAGTGCTGGGGTTACAGGCGTGAGCCACCACGCCCAGCGATATGATGTTTTTTAACTCTTCCTAGAATTACCTATAAGGTCAAATAGAACCTTTAGTTTTAGTTTTTGAGGAATCAACATACTGATTTCCACAGTGGTTGTACCAGTTTATACTCATGAACAATGGAGAAGGGTACTTTTCCCCCACAGCCTCTCCACATTTGTTATGGTAATAGTAGCTATTCTTTCTGGAAATAAATGGAATCTCAGTGTTTTTTAAAAAAAAAAGACATTAGCAGAAGTAAACATTTAATGTAATGCAGTTGTATCATGACTTATCAATTGTATAAGATAGATAAAAGTCAGTTGTTTTTAACTTGGTTTCAATTTTTCAATTTTATTTTTATATCAACTAAGAGAATCAGTCAGAGCACACAAGATAACATCATCTAGACCTTTCGACTTTGATTGCTTATCCTTATCAGATGACTTGAATCTGAGTTAATGATGTTTCCTTATATTTCCCATTGTCCTTATGGTAAGACCTTTATGTTATGGATGGAAAGCAGTTGCGGCTAAATGGCAACTATGGCATGGTCTTGAAGCCATATTTTGTTTCCTGCATTTTACTTAAATGCTGAGTTTGTTTTTGATGACTCTATTAAAAGAATAGTAAAGCTGGACTAGCTTTTATTGAGTACCCAGAATATGTGAATGATTTGCCCATCTGTAGCTTCCTGTCTGTGACTCCCCTGTGACCACCTTAACCATCAGTATGTAGGAGGTTTCTTTCTTCTTGCTCCCTGCCAGTTGGCTGCCTGGGCAAAGGCTTCTGAAATGTCTTTTGCTACACAGCTCTATCATACACCTGACCTTGGACCATGTGGATCCTTCTAAAATGAGCACTATGGCACAGAAGCAACGCTATCTAACACTTTGCCTGGATGTACTCTTCTGTGCTCGTAGACTTGGAAACCTTCAATAGAGGTTCACAGAACATGTCAGATGAATATCTTCCAATTAGCAGATGGTAAAATTGAGCCATTATGGGTATTTCCAGTCAGAGAATACATTTGACTTTCTAGTAGATTCTTGCAAATGAGAGTAGTGTTAAATAAATATTTTTGTTACCAAAAGCAGTGATGGCAAATTATCTGTAGAAAGCAAGAGTCTCTACTTAGGATTATTTTAACATAAATAAAACAAGGTAATGAGCCAGGCACTTATGATCTTTAGGTGGTGATTTCTGGAAATTTCTAGTGAAAATCTCTATCAGAACTGAAATGCTGGAAGGAGAAGGGGAAAAGTAAATTTTCAGGTTGTCTGTCAGTCATAGTGATGGAACTGAAGAAGGAGTCAGAGAAGAGCAGATTTCTTAATGCAGGAAGTGACTTTGGTGCTCATGTTATTCCCTTTGGCTGTGCTCTGTTGAACACAATCAAATCCTTGTCCCATTCCCCCTGAAATGTGTCCTCCACAGTTGGGAGAATAGACCAGGGGAATCCAGTTCTACTAGAGGGAGGAGGAGATACCTTGGTACTAACCTTGCCTTTTGTGGTGACCCTTGATGGTAGGAGAGCAGAATGGGGACACCACAACATTCAACTCCAATTTTGAAATCAAAAAAGATGAAGGTGACCAAAACATTATAAAGGACATCGTTTGGTCTCAAATGTCCCATCCTGCAACTACTGATCTGGTAGAAGTTGCAGATTTCTTTGATTCTCAGAGCAAATGTTGGAAAAGCAACCCTGCACAGTCTTTCAGCTTTTTTATTTCCCCTCTGAGTCTCTTTCAAAAGATTTAATATACAAAGCTTTTTTTTTTTTTTTGAGGCAGGGTCTTGCTTTGTAGTTCAGGTTGGCCCTGAGCTCACTATGTAGTCCAAGCAAGCCTCGAACTCAGCAATCCTCCTGTCTCTGCCTCCTGAGTGCTGATATTACAGGTGTGAGCCACCATGCCCGGCACTGTGGTATGTGGTGCTAATTGCTGGTTGATTGCTGGTGGGCATGAGTCTCCAGGCCCAGCATTGTATGTGGTTACCGGGGATCGAACTCAGGACCTTGCGCTTGCGAGGCAGGCACTGGAACCACTGAGCTAACCCTCTGGCCCTATACAAAGCTTTTTTATACCTCGCGACAGGTTGCTTCTGCAGATGCCAATAGATGGTCTGTTTGCTGGTATTCCAGGCCATTGTGGCCCAGATAGAAACAAAACTTGGAGGCCCCACTTACACCCCAGGCCATCATCACCTACTTTGTGTTTGTGAGGCAGGCATGGCATCACTGATTTAAATCCTGGCCCATGTTTTTGGGACAAACTGAAAGGAAACAGTGCTTTGGATTAAATCAATCATTTTGACCCTTAATTTTTAGAAATGTCTCAAAAAATTTCAACA
>PVIC010034119.1:0-19762 GCA_004025085.1 Thryonomys swinderianus
TTATTCTCTAAAGCAATACCATTTGTCAAGCCTCCTGTGCTCTTCCAATGAATACCCTTTCTTACAAAGAGCTTTTTACCCATTTAAGTGACTTAAAAGCTCTAAAATATATAAACAAAGATGTGTGTTGCAACCTTGGAATAGTGAAAACATGGGAGACAGCCTGAGATGTTCTTAAGGGGGTGTCTCTCCCCAAGTTTACCCTATTGGTTTGAAGCACTGTGCAGTTGTTAGAAGGGATGTGATAGGTGTTTATGGTTTCAGGCTGAGTAACTGTACTGACAGATACTATTTGATAAATATTCTGAGCATATGTAGTTTAGAAAGCATTCTAGAAGGAAAAGCTATCCCACCATTACTACCATATCCCTGTGATGGCACAAGCCATGGACAGAGAACTCTCTTTCCAAGCTGTGTGTCGGTGCTGGTTTGCAGCACTTGGCTGTTCGGGGGATGCTTGTGTAGACTGAAATTCCTTTAAATTAAATGCCGAATGGAAGAAAGGGGTTGCTGGAGGCAGCAAATGCTCTGATTCCCTTAAACCAGGTTCGCTGCTTCCAGTCAAGTCCTAGGAGAGTGGAAAGCCTGCCAGCGCAGCGGCCTGCGCAGGCTCTGTCCGGTTGGAGCCGCGCGGTGTCTCGGTGTGGGGCCTCTGGGGTGGAGCAGTCAGAGGTGGCTGTGCGGCCCGAGCCAGGACACGCCAGCAGCCGCGCGGTCCAGGAGTGCGAGGGAGTGTTGAGTGACGGGCGTCCTGCATGTGAGCGTGTGTGTGTGTGAGCGTGCACTCACCAGGACCAAACCCAGGCCTTTGCACTGAGCTCTGCCCAGCGCTTTTTATTTTAATTTTTATTTTGAGGCGGGGTCCCGCTCAGCTGCCCAGGCTGGCCTCAAACTTCCTGTCCTCCTGTTCCAGATTCCCACCTGCCTGGTGGAATAACATGTTACAACTCCATACAATGACATGTATGAAAGTCAGTTTCATTATCTGCCAATTTTTAAAAAATAAAATCTTTAAGGGCTGGGGATTTAGCCCAGGTGATACCGCACCTAGCTGGGAAGCACAAGGGCCCAAGTTCAATCCCCAGTACCACCAAAACAGAAATAATAACAATAAAATAAAATAAAGTCTTTAAAAGAGCAGAAACCCGAAAATCAGGGCGGGAAAGCATGTGTCTGCAGCCTCGGGGGAGGGGTGGCTGGCAGCCTGCACCACGGGGGCCCTGCAGGCAGCCCTCCCCGGAGCTGCCTGGCGGCTCCTGCCCTCCTCCGGAGCGCCGGCCCGGGCCCCAGCACTGAGACACCGTGTTGCCCGGTCTGCCCTGCTGCCACCCAGGCCTCTCCTGCCCTGCAGCGGGATGTGCCTCCACACTGCTGAGAGCTGCCAGCCCTGGCAGGAGCTCTGGGCTCAGCCGGGCTGTGCCTCCAAGCGGGGCCCCGCCTCGCCTCTGCGAAGCGCCCTTTCTCTTGTCCTGTCCTGGGTCCGGGCTGCCCGGTGGCCTCTCCTCTGGCTCTGCCAGGGCCTGGGCTGTCTGCCACCCTGGCCCTGCACACCGTGACCCAGCCCTGGCCTGGGGCCCTCCGTGCACTGCTCCTCAGGGCACAGCCTTCGCCGCTGGCTGCAGAACCCACAGTTCCCTCCGGGGCTGAACCTCCCAGCCAGCCCCTTGGCCTCCGAGTGGATCCTGCCCTCCCTCCGCTCGCCAGCCTGCCTCAGCCTCCCTCACTCTGCGTCCGCTGTGCCCTGAGCACTGTTAGTTGCAGGCCTGGGTGCCGGCAGGACGGCGCCACCTGCGTGCATGCTTTCGCCCGCACTGGCGATACTGCACTTGAGCCGCTCTGCACTTGCCTGGCGCGCGGCTGTCAGGACGTCCCCGCACATCTGGGAGCCTTATTTCCATAACTGCTGCACTTGAGAGGTGACTGCAGGCCTGGTCCGGAAAGAAGGGTGTTAACAGTCGGAGGGACACGGGAGGGGACTTTGGTCAGAAGTGGCCACAGAGGCGGTCGCCAGCGTGACCAGGGCGCGCTGGCCGGAGCGAGGCCGGGACCCGGGCCTGGGCTCACCGCAGCCGCCGCTGCCGCCCGCAGACACGCAGGGCGTGGGCGCAGGGCCTCGTTCCCAGCAGCTCTTCCTTTCTCTCCACCGAAACAGCACCGTCACCCTAAAGCAGGCGACCAGCGCCGGGCTCCCCACCGGCAGGGGGCAGCAGCGGGGGTGCCTGGCACGGGCACGCAGCCCCTGAGCACTGGCCACTCGGCATGCAGACAGGAGCCCGCCCCTGCCTCCGGCCGCCACCCCCGCAACAGGCCCTGCCTCCGGCCCCTGCTGCCTCCTGCCGCGCCGCTCGCCGACGGGCCCCTCGCTGAGCGGCCTTCCACTGTGCTGTCCGTCCGGCCAGCCAGGCGGTGGCCAAAGAGGGAAAGCACTCTGGACTTGCCTAACGTGCACCCTACACACAGCCACCGCATCCGCACTGTGGGAGCCCTGGCTCTGTTCAGAGCTCCGCAGGCGTGCCCGCAGCCCGCCGTCCAGCGGGGCCTTCTCCGCTCTGTTCCCGGGGGGGGCTGGGGTGCAGTGCTGTCCGCCAGATGTGTGCTCTGGTCTTTAGCTCAGTTACTGCAGCTGCCAGCACGTGTGGGCCGGTCTGGCTGGAGAGGAGAACGGGGTGTGGCAGGCAGACGTTTCGGTCAGAGACCCCAGACTGTGCTTCAGTTAATAATGGAATTCTTGCAGGAATTAGCTTGACTGTGTTCAAGAGTAGGATGTGCAGAGTCGTCCGTGTTGGTTTGGGGGGTGGAGCGGCTCCCCGTGGCGGGCGTGCTGTGAGCCCGCGGCCCGTGGGAGGAGGGAGGGCACGCCCAAGGACCAGCGCCGTGCCTGGTGGCTCAGGTCCGGCCGGCCGGGCCCAGCGTGTTCTGGCTGGGGGCAGGTGCTGTGGTTCTTACTGGAAGGTGATAAATATGCAATCGTATGTATAAGTACACTACTTAAATGTGTATTTTTATGAACATGAGATACATTCACATATAATTGTCCATTTTATATTTTACATACAAAATACAGCCATCACTTTCATTAAAACACCTTCCTCAGTGTCAAGTACATCTCACATGCAGTCTCAGTACCTCCAAAAACTATTTCTTCGACCAAGACACTGACATCTGTTCTAGAATTTACTGAATGGGCAAACATGGGACTAGAAGTGTCTATTTAAAAAATAACATGAAATGTGCTTTCCTTATTATGTGTAATTGAACTTCAACTGTTCTTCTTTTAAGAAACCAACGAATAACCAACGAATCTGTACCTGGTTTTGAAAGTTGTTTCTGTCACAACCCCCTGCGGCGCCTCTAACCGCCCAGCCCCAGCACTGTCACCTCCGGCTTCTTGCAGGGCCCCGTGTTTCCTTCCTTCTGAGTGCCCACGTGCATCCTGTCACCTCTGCCAAGAGGAGGGCTTTGCTGGAGGGATATCTAGGCCTCCCCGCCAGCAGCCGTGAGCAGCAGTGAGGGTCCTGGAGACGCCCTTATGCCTGTCTCGTAAAAGGCACCTCTGGCTGCAGAACCCACACAGAGGAGTACTGTGCATCAGCTCAGCCTGCGCGCGCTTTGCTGTGTGTGGGCGCACAGGCCTCCGCGCACACTCTCAGTAAACACACCAAGCCTGGTAAAGAGTTGGTGAGGAGCAGGTGGGCACACTTCCTCTGTTAGCTTCGCTTTCCTCCGCGGGTGCCGTAGCCCTGGTGGGTGTCTTCTTCCTGGGAAGGCCCACAGCTTCTGTCCCGCAGGTGACTGCTTAGCCAAGGGTCCCAGGGATCGAAGGGAGAAGCCAAGCCTGCCTGACTGTTCCTGGCTTCCTGCTGGGCTGATTCCTCGGAGAGGATCATGGGAGCAGTGTGGATAGGAAACAGCTGCGAGCCCGGGGAGGGAGCCGTGCTGCCAGCCCAGCGAGGGCTTTGTCACCCCGGGAAGGGGAGCCTGGCAGGTCCGGCGTGATCCTCACAGCTCCCTGGAGCTGCAGTCTTCTTCGTGCCGCTCCCTTCGACGGATCAGATGCCCTCCTGCCCTCTGCTGCTGGCTGCAGGTGCCCAGGGAGGGAGGCTCAGATGGAAGGGTGTCTCTGCAGGCACACCGAGTCCTGGCAGCCAGCCTCACTGCAGGCACAGGCGCGGGCACACCGTGGCAGACTTGGTCCCGCGCCCGGCCAGCCAGCGGAGAAGCTGCCTCCCGCAGTGCCGTCGCACGGAGGCGCATGCACGCTGGTTCGCAGCACTTCCTGTCTGCCAGGCGAGACCAGCCTCCCCCGGTGAGCGCCCACCGGGCCCTGCATGCTCAGCTGTGTCGGGGGCAGCAGGTCGGGATCTAGTATTTTCTTATCTCTGCCGCCTGTCCCCACCCCCTCCCTTCTTCCTCACTGGGGGGCTGAGGGCTGAGTTTGCACTTCCCCGTGTGACAGTGTACATGTGTGTGTGTGCACAGTGGCACCACAGAACTTAAAAGCTGTCGTGTAGGACCACGTCCACAAATGCAGAGAGCATCACGCCGTGGAGGGCCCTGCACACGCGTCCTGTCGCCCTGTGGACCCGGTGCTCCGCGGCCCCTCCCCTGCCTAGCGCTGTCCTCTGCAGCCTGCGTGCTGCTGGCGCGTGCAGAGTCCTTCCCGTGGATGTGCCCACGGGCCCTGCGTCGGGTGGGCTGGCGGTGGTCTCCTGGGGTCCTTGGCCTGGCTTATCCGTGCCGGGCACTGATATCCCTTGTAAAGGGGTTAAGATCTCAGAACTTTAATTTTCCTTCCTCTGCAAATAAACGTTTTCTTGCGTTTCCTGTTGGCATCCTTTGCCTGTTGCTCTGTTGCTGCCCTTGGCTTTTCTGGCAGAGCTGCAGAGAGCTCTGTAACCCTAAAGGTGGGCACACATGCCACCTACACAACTTCTGCCTCAGTAGCTTTGGTCTGTACCCACGGTTTCCTTCGTGCACCAGAGAAACAACTGTTCCGTGGGTGTGGGGTGTGCGTGTGGGTGTATTTTAATTGAACCCATGGTCTTTGTACTGAGCTATGTCCCCAGCCCTTTCTATTTTGGATGGGATCTCACTAAACGGCCCAGGTGCGCTCACACCGCGATCCTCCTGCTTCAGCCTCCCAGAGAGCTGGACTGACTCATCCTCACGTGTATGTACCACCACACCTGGCTACCCTTGACCCACGGTCATTCCTGTGAGCAGTGGTTCTCCAGGTCCTGGCCTTGCTGCGGTCACGAGAGGCCCTGGTCCCTGACCAGATTCTGGTCTCTGCGCGGCCCCAGGCAGGCGGTGTGGTACCGGGTCCTGTGGGCCCTACGGCTGCAGGTCCAGCTGCTGGAGACTCGTCACTGAGGGGGCACTGTCCATGCGTGGCCCTGGAGGCTGGGCACTGGGCTCGGGTGCCAGTGGCGTTGGGGGGAGGCCACTGCGTGCAAGTATGGCCTGGCCAGACCCCGTACCTTCACAGATACGAAAGGCTGCCGGGGCATGTGTGTTTGGCTCACCATGACCGCCTAGTGCTTCCTGCATCAGGCCGCATTTCCAGACCACACGGTTCTGAGGGCTGGAGAAGGCTCCTCAGAGGCCCCAGCGCCCCAGTGTAACACCACTCGCCGGGAGGGGGGTCTCGGGAGGCAGAGGCTTCCTGGGGTGCAATGTGCTGCTTTGTAAGAGGGGCAGATAAGAGGCACAGGCCCGGCCTGTAAGACCCTTGGGCCATCTCTAGGCTGACAGCGCGTGGCAGGGACGTGTAATTGCATTAAATTACTAACTTTAACACTGTCCAGGAGCAGCTGAATGGCTTGTTCAGACCGGGCCTCTCGGGCTCAGTGCAGGGAAAGGCCAAGAGGATCCTTGCTCACAGCAGCAGAGCAAATTTCTTGTGCCCAGCTGGTCTTGGAGTGGGCGAGGCCAGCAGCGCCCCCTCCCATGGGACTTGGGGTTGCCCCGGGCTTATTGGGCTCGTTCCTACTTTGTTGGAGAACATGTGGGGGCCCCCGCAGTGGACCGGTGCTGTCACATCCGTCCCCCTGGCAGGGTGAGCAGGTGACCCTGCGTCGTGTCCCTCGTCTACATGGGCCTCTCCTGGGTCCCGTCGTCGCCTGAGTGCCCGCTGTGCACTGCCCTCACCTTCCTGAGACATGTGGGCATTTACAGCTGGGCACACTGGGGCTGAGGACGTGGCAAGTCCACCAACTCACCCAGCCATGGCCTGCAGGGCCAGGTCCCCGTCAGGCAGCCGTTTCCAGCCTATTTTGTAACTTGAAGAAAAATAGTGCTATTTATGTATTATGTTGATTCACAAGCTTTAAACATAGGTAAGATATAACACATCACCACCGAGTTTGGAAGAAAGTTTTATAGCTTTAAACGGGAAGAAACCACCCTAGAGTCAGTAGGCGAGAAGCCTCGGCTCCCTTGGGTTGATCCACGGCTGTGGCTTCACCCTGCGTAACTCGTGGTGCCGAGAGCCCCTTCGCCCCAGGCCCCCCCGTGTGCCGCGCGCGATGGCAGCACCGACCCCGGAGGTCACGGGTGACGAGGAGCCGTGATGTGCGCGAGTCAGACGCGTGGCACACCCTCGGTGTCAGGCGGTGACGGCACCGTGGCGGCCAGCCGCGCGCCGAGCGGGACTGCGGTGCTGGGGGACCCCGCGGAGAAGCCAGCGCCCTGCGGTCCTCCCGCCCCGGGCGGCGGCCGCGGGGAGCAGCGCCGGAACTGCGCCCGGGGACGACGGGGCCCTTCCCTGCGGAGCCGTGGCCTGAGGCTGCCGCAGGTCACCTCTCACAAACCTACACGACATGTGCCTACACCGAGTGAGCTCTTGGAGCGATCTGGGCCATTCACATGTTTGTTTGTTTGTTTGTTTGTTTTTGAGACAGGGTCTCGCTTTGTACTTCAGGTGGGCCCTGAGCTCACTATGGAGCCCAGGCAAGCCTCGAACTCAGCAATCCTCCTGCCTCTGCCTCCCGAGTGCTGGGATGACAGGCGTGAGCCACCACGCCCGGCTCTGTAGCATATTTTAATAAATTTCTGTGCTTCGTAACCCTCCTGTGAGCACGCCGGCACTCCAGCGTTCAGATGGGGGTGTCTTGGGCTTCGCACGTGTGGCCTGTAGACGCCCCCCTGGGAGCTGGTATCAGGACCTCCGGTCCCCGTCCGCAGGGGACGCAGCACCCCCGGAAGCTTTCACGGCTGCAGGCTCCTTCCACAGGGCCCTGTATCTAGAACTTGTGCAAGAAATAAGTAAACTCCGTGCCGTGTCCCTCTACAGCCGAGCCTGACTCTTTGTCCCTCGATCTCCCGTGGCACGATCACTGGCAGAGATGCCTCTGCTCCAGTGTGTCCAGAGCCTGGCTAACCTGCTCTGGGAGCCCGCGGACGGCTGGATGGTCTGCCATAGCCTGCAGCGTGCGAGGCAGCGCCAGTCCAGGCCTCTCGCTGCGCAGGCGGCCGTGTTCTTTGCAAGCCACAGCTGGATATGGGTTTGCTCTGACCCCGTGACTGCTGTGAGGCGGGCACTGTCCCTCCGGGCACCTGGGCCCAGGCCTGCCAGGCGAGGTCTCCGGGCCGCTCTGCTGCACCCCAGTGGGCAGAAGATGCGGTTCAGTGGCTCAGGGTGGGGCCGTCTTCCTTCCTAACTGCTCTTCAGATTTCGCATTTGCCTCTTGGTACTGCCTTGTTTTAAGAAAACCAAAAATTTGAGCCAAAGCCAGATATAATTATCCTGACTTTTTGGATCCATAGCCAAATCCAATTGTTCGTTTTTGTCAAAATGTGCAAAGAGCCATTTTTACAAATAACCCAGTTCAAACCAGCCAGTTAGAATATCAAACTTGCTCTGTGAACTGGATGGTTCTTTGAAGGCTTCAATTTTAAAAGTATCACCGCAACTGTCCAGTGCACAGAAAACCGCCACCCGTTATTACTATCACACAAGCGTGGGGTGGAAGGACTTTAAAAGACAAAAAGTACCTTTAGTGTCTTGTTTTCCATCTACATTTCCCTTCTTTAGGATTTTCTCAAGAGGCAGGATAAAGACTGACTTTTGCCTTTAAAGTCTTTAATAATTCACCTCAACCCCTGGGCAAAGGGGTGGGACCTGCCCCTGGTTACAGGGTCTTGCTAGTGCCCAGGAGACAGTGCTACCTGGGAGGCAGTGAACAGGTGACTGGACCTTGGGCTAGGGATGGCAGGTTGGCATCCATTCGGTCTCTGCCTGCCAGGGGTTCTGGTGCCAGGCAGAGCCTGGTCTCTGGATTAGGGAGAACATGGTCAAGAATGTTTTGGTGAGTTTCACCATCAAATTACAACACTGTCCAACATTCTCTCCAGGCTGTTTACTTAATAAAATCAGGCATTTGTGTCCAGCAGCACCGCAGCACGTGGGACCACCAGATCCTTGTTGTTCCCGGAGGGGGAGGGGCCTTGAGTCCAAAGTCCGCAGCCACAGGCAGGACTGGTCAGTTTCGACCTTCCAGTTATTTCTCCCAAACAGGATGGTTCCCAACACCTCCAAGGCAGAGTCCCTGAGCTGCGACTGGGCCCAGCTGGCCAGTGCCGGTAATCCTCTGCCGGCCCAGCAAGGTCGGGGCAGCGTCGGGCCCTCTGTCCTGTCAGTTCCCCTTGCCTGGAGCCGCGGCCCTGCGCTAACTGGGCCAGGGTGGCTGGGCCCTTGTTGCTGTGATCCTCCTGGGACAGCGCGTGCCCGCGGGCAGGGTGGGTGGCAGCGTGGCTACCCTTGCCCAGAGCGGACCACAGGCTCTGCTGTGCCCTGGGCCCCACTGGTCGCGGAGCGCATTCAAGGGAGTCGCCTCCTGCAGGCTGGGCAGCCCTGGGCTGCGCTGCACTCCCACTGGGGAAGTCAGAGCTGCCTGCGGTGGGAGGAGTTTCAAAGCAGCCAGGATGCACGCCAAGCCACTCTGGAGCTGAGAAAGAAAATTATATGGCTAAGTGAAATGGCCCTTAAAAATCTAAACTGAATGCTAAATTTTTAGTGTTTGAGATGAATTTTTAAAACATTGCATACTGAAAATAAGCCTGTTGAATGTTCAATTAAAAGAGCTCATTTTAGAGCAACAGCATAAATACAAAGAAAGCAGCAGAAGAAATTACTGAAATAGAAAATAGTGGAAAATGGAGATCAGCAAAAACAAACGCTCTCTTTAAAAATGTTTCTGAAGCAGCCAGCATGGTGGCTCACGCCTGTCATCCCAGCACTCAGGAGGCAGAGACAGGAGGATTGCTGAGTTCGAGGTTGGCCTGGGCTCCATAGTGAGCTCAGGGCCAGCCTGGACTACAACGCAAGACCCTGTCTCAAAAAAAAGTTTCTGAAGGAAACAGGCAAAACAGACAGGCACGGAGGCGTGAACGCTGCTCGGTGTAAGCGCCTCGCCTCGGCCTCTCTCCGCCACGAGTGGGCGCTGCCCCAGAACCCGAGGAGACAGAGGGGTCCAGGGTCAGCTTGTGCTCCATGGGGCACACTCCTGAGCACTGCCGGCTGCTGTCCACTGGGCACTGGCTCTGCCCGTCCGTCCTCTTCCTCACCAGGGAGTGTGCCTTCAGAGTTGTCTACTACCCTGGCCCTCCCTGAGACTCCCCTCTGAGCCCTGGTGTGTGTGTGTGTGTGTGTCTGTGTGTGATTCATCTTTGCTTTTGCTCCTGTACCTGTTTCCTTTCTTCTGCTATCCCTGTGTGGCTTCTTCTGTTCTTTTCTCATTTATTAAGTGATAAATTCATTGCTTTCAGCGTATTTTCTTTCTGATACTCTTAGGACTATGAGTGTCCTTCCCAGGGTTGCTGCATTACAGCCCCCAGTTTTGATATATACATTTTGTTTGGCCACTCAGTTCTGACTTTTTAACCGTTTCATTCTAATCTCATCTCTGCATCATGTCCTTTATAAACGACTTCAGATGTGAAAACTCAGTTTTGTCATTGCTCCTGACCTCGTATGGACACAGCATGTGGTATGTAACAGATTCTGATTCTTAGGGCTTTAAAAGTCTGTGATTGCTTCTTATAAATGTTTATCGGGGACCCCTCTACTGGGACAAAATACCCGCCATCCACAACTTAAAGGAGGAAAGGTTTATTTTTGACTCAGTTTCATTGGGTTCAGTCCATGGTCAGCCAACTGCATGGCAGAGGAGTGTGGTGGAGAAAAGGTGCTCGCATTATGGTGAAGAGGAAACAGAGGAAAGAGAGGAACCAAGGACAAGAAAACCTGCCAGGGGGCCGGGCATTTAGCTCAGTGGTTCTGGCATCTGCCTGGCAAGCGCAAGGTCCCGAATTCAATCCCCAGTACCACATACCACAATGCCAGGCATGGTGGCTCACACCTATAATCCCAGCACTCAGGAGGCAGAGACAGGAGGATTGCTGTGAGTTCCAGACTTGCCTGGGCTACACAGTGAGCTCAGGGCCAGCCTGAACTACAAAGGGAGAGCCAGTCTCAAAAACAGAAAACCTGCCGGGTCACATGGGGCCCACCTCTCGCAGCACACTCAGTGGGCGTTCCACTGAGGGATGTGGCACCCCACAAGCCAGCTTCCTCCCACGTGGCAATTTGAAGGGTCTGTTTAGATCCATAACAATGATGTACTTAATTTCACTCTTTTATTATGAAATGTCTTTCCTCTCAAAGCATGTGTCCAACATATTTACATAATTTAAGGATACTGTACTACACATAGCCATCTAAGAAGCAGCACTGGGATCCTGCAGACAGCCCCGCGCACCACCTCCTAACTATCCTGTCTCTTTACCGCCCTCACTTAGAGTATGATAATCCCCTTCGTAATTGTCCCATCTTTCCTGGTTAAATGTTAAATTTCTTTTCTAATGACAGTACATAAGAATTAGAAATGTCCCTTACATATCACCTTAGTAACCAAAAACTACAAATGAACTTTTAACTTTAATTATATCAGAAATTATCACCTGTTTTGCCAGGTGTTTCCTCATTCCTCGTGCTCACACGTATCCGTCTTTGCGATATAATATGTGGTCAGTTCTGCTAGTTTTTCCGTGTTTGTCGGGCCAAGCCGCGCGCACGTCTGCGGTCCGTGGCGATGTTGCTGGCAGTGCGGCGCGGTCTGGCTCGGCCAGCGCTGGCGCTTCCTGGGATTCCACCTCCGGCCGCGTGAGCGCCAGAGGGAGCCGCAGCTGCTCCGGGCCCTCGAGGCCCGGTGTCGGGGGAGAGGACCCCGGTCTGTCCCGAGGGCAGGGCCAGGTCGCTCTCCCGTCCCTGCTCACGTGCACCCAGCCCTGGCACCTCTTTCTCTCGGCCGGGGGGACGCCCTTCCCCTCCTGCCAGCTCAGGCCCTCCCTGGGCGGGCTCTGGTTACCAGCACCTCTAGGCACCTGCGTCTTCGGGCGCCACCGTCAATGTCACGTTATTGGCGATGGAGTCTGTCCCGGTGCCTCTGCGTCAGGAGGGTATCGGACATCGAGCCCGAAGGACGGGCAGCGGAGGGCTGTCCCCCAGGATGGTCCTCCCTGCAGGCCTGGCCCTGGGTCTGTGGTCCCCGCAGCGGTACGCCCTCTGCCAGGGAGTGTGGCTGCGCCCTCCGGAGCCCTGTGCTTCTCCTGGCCCAGATCTGCCGCGTCCTGGTTAGTGCCACGTCGCACCAGCGCCCGCTCAGCTTGTCCCCACCCCACCCACCACCCAGGCAGGGCAGACTGACGCGCCCGCCCCGAGGAGCCCGTCGCACTGGGGCCTCGGGCCGCATCTGTCCCCACAGGGTGCCCCGGGCAGGGGCCAGGATGGCCTCCAGGCCACCCTGCAGCTCGCTCTCTCTGTGCCTGCGGCGGGGCCACAGGGGACAGGAGCAGGGACAGGCTCAGTGCCCATCCATCCCGGTGCCGGAGGCAGAGCAGAGCTGTCACCACGTTGCCATTCCACTGTCTCTCGGCTCCACGTGCCCCTGTGCCAGCCGGGACAGGTTACAGCTGGCCCCCACCCGCTTGCCTCAGGCCCCCTCTCCAGCAGCGCTGGGAGTCCGGCCCCCGCTGACATCGGCTGCTGAACCGAGGCCCCAGGGCTCTGCGTCTCCTCGGTCAGTGGCCCCGTCGCCCCGATGGCCGTGTCTGCTCTCCGCTGACCCTGCAGCCCCCCCAGCCTTCTAGTCCCTCGGACATGCGGAGAGCCTTTGACATGCGGTGCCGGGTTCCTGTGACCTCCAGCCCCCACACGCAGTCGCGGCAGCCCCGGCCGGGCAGCACCCGCCTCGCCCTGTGTTTCTGAGGCTGCCAGAGTCAGTCAGCCCCAGCGATCCAGCTCATTTCCGGCCCAGGGGCTTCCCAGGCTGTGACCAGGCAGCCCCAGGCCTCGGGAGGGAGCAGGGCGGAAAGCCACGCAGAGCCAAGGGCCGTGCACGGCCAGGCCCTCAGCTCTGGGACGCTGCCGGCCAGTGTGGGAGCTCGCCTGGACTCGGGGCCTCCTGTGCGGGGTGAGGGCGAGCCGCCGGGCCCTGCTGAGGGCCGCTTCTCCTCTTAGCCCAGAAAGCGGAAGTGACTGCAGCGGGAGCCGGAGCGCCAGCGCTGAGCTGTTAACAGCGCCCTCGGATCGGCTTCCTGCTGCTGCTGCTCTCCATGACTTCATCTTAACTTACACAGAGTGAAAAATCCCAGGCAACTGCTCAACTGAAAGCCCTTTAAATGCTCCTCAGAAATCAAGCATCTGTTCTTCTCAGCTCTGGAAGGGACCATGTTCAAATCAAGACAGAGCCTAGTAACTATCAGAGGAAAAGCCATAAGTTTTTGAAAAATTGTAACGACTTTAAAAGGAATGGCAGCATTTGCCAGTTTGTGTTTGAATGTTTGGATTTCGTGAGAGTTGAATGTGGTATTATGTTTTCCTTCCATCATAAGTGCATGATCCTGTCTTCCAGTCTTTTGGTACAAACTGTTTTGGTATAGTCCATTTTTAAGAAAAGTTTCACTCATATTTTAAAATTATAAAATTCCCTTATGTCTACTTTAATTTAGTTAGGAATGAGTTGTTTAGATTTTCGAATATTTAAACTTGTTTATCTGCTACATGGCATCTTACAGCCAAGGATAAATAACCACCAACATAAATTGCTGATGTGTTTAAAACTATGCATAATCCTCCAACAGGCATCCCACGCGAACCTTCTCATTTGGAATCGGAGATTTCTCGTGATTCCCTTCATTTAGGGATTATCTTTAAGGATTGTTTTGCAACTTGGAGTGCAGACTTTCTGGAGAGCAGTAGGGAAGCGTATGAACCTGGGCTGCCGCTGAGCTGTGCCCTAAATATTTCAAGCGCTTTGCGAACAGTCGTGTCCTGGTGGCCCTTACCCCGGGCGGTGCTTCCCAGAGCCCGGCCGGCCCCACACTGCAGCCCCGCATGCCCCCTGCCCCCCCGGCCGCCTGGCCAGCAGTGTCGCCTGGGCCGGTGCCGCTCCTGTCCTGCTCCCGCTTCCAGAGGAAACCCGCTTATCCAGCTGCTTTAACAGCGCCACCAACCCCGGGTTTGAGCACCCACCGTCCCACTCAGTCCCGAGCTGAGGACGCTCTGAACGGACCGCCACACACGTTTCAAACTGGCAGCCAGCGCGCGGTCATCTCCGTGGCCAGCATCTGCACAGCGCCCACCCGGACAGATGGACATCCGGTCCCCTTCTCCCCCCACGGATCTCACGTACCTGTGACTGTCCCCTTCTCCTGGTCTCTTGCCATCTGGTGCTGGTTAGGTTTGGGCCTCAGTATGGCAGAAGATAGAAGGTGTTAAATTTATTAATATAAAAATATGTTCCTCATGCGGCCAAGATTGTGTTAGAACCTTACACAGAGTCTTACTGCAGAATCAACGTCAAATAACTTTCAGAAAGAGGGATTACATTCGCCGTGGGCCAGCTGGCTTCTCTGCACAGTGTGCCTTGCCCTGAGAAGCGCCCTGGTGGTCAGTACTGGTACACACTGGACAGTGGTCACTACACGGCAGCCCAGCCTCGCGGCTGTGTTTTTCTTGTGTCTTCATTTGTACCGATAGATGCCTGAGATAAAGACGCTTGAAGTGCGTCATCCAAATAACTGCGCTCCCGCTCAGCGCAGCAAGATCCTGCTTCTATGGAAGATGACGATCATCGTCCCACCCAGCGCCTCAGCTCTTGTCTGACTGGAAGTCAAATCGGGATCAGCGTGACTCCTGGCAGCAGCATCAGCACAGGACGTGAGTGGTCCTGCCGCTTGCACCCGCCGTGCCGTTAACTGGAAGTCCTCAGGGGCGGCAAGAGCCAGCCATGCCGCTCCGTCGTTACACAGAAATCCACACTCCCCTCACCCTAAGGGTGAATCACAGTCCCGACTGGTGGAAGCACCACTGCACTTAGCCTGACCCTGTGCACGGCCTCAGCACCGCCCTGTGGCAAACCCATCTCCCCGTCTGGCGCAGCCAGGGCTCAGCACGGCCCGACCACGGCAGCAGGCGGGCACACCGTCCTCGGCCGGCGAACGGCTCAGCCACGACGCCTCCTCGCGTTCCGTGACACACAGCGTCCTCGGCCCTTCCCGAGCCCTGCTGCGCCCGTCAGCGTGCAGGCCGTGGGTGGACCCCGAGCCCGGACTCTGCCCGCCGCCCCGCCTGGGCTGTGCTGGGGCTGTATGCCCTCCCGGCTGTGCCCACCTGCTTGGGGCAATTCAGGGAACTGAACACGAAGTCTGGAGAGCTGTCAAGTGGCTGCCACCCCTCGGCACGGCCCGGTGAGACGATCTGCCTGCAGTCCCGGTCACGCCTCCCCCGCCGCTCCTCCCCGGACAGCGTGCGGCCCAGGCCTGTCACAGCTGAGAGCCACTGCCCGGGCAAAGCTGCACCCCGGCCGCCTCTCGGGACAGACAGCCACTGGCTTCAGGCTCTCGTCTGTTCGTGGGCCTGGAACCAAAGCTCTGCCCTCTGTGTCCTGCCCACTAACCTGCGCCCCCTAAACGGAAATCTGGTACCAACGGTGAACATGCCACGAGCCCAGCGCCTGCCCCTGCTCGCGTCCCGGAAACCGGCTCAGCCCTGACAGGAGGCTGCGCTGGCCGGTTCTTAGCCCTGACCGGTGCTTCTGCCCTCTGAACCTCCGGCCTGAGGAGACTGCCCGAACGTGGAGGCTGTGGCCACAGCTAACGCTTGGTGATTTCAGAGTGGCAGCCGCCGAGGCTTGCCCTGCCTGCCGGCGGCCAGTGAACAATGTCGCCCTCCTCCGTGCCACGTGGGAATCCGGCAGCACACTGGCCGTGTCCTCACCGGGTCACTGCCTCTCGCAGAGGAGCCTGGCACGTAGGACCCCTCATCCGAGCTTTCAGGAGGCCCCAGCTCCACCATTACCCAGCTGCCCGGAAACCCAGGACTCGAGCCAGAGCCTCCGTGTGCCCGCTGGGGACGCCGCAGGACGCCTGCTTCCCGGGCTGCTGCGGAGCTCAGCAGGCTGCACGTCTGGGCACAGGCAGGGCCCTGGTCCCGCAGCAGAGGTCGCAGTGGAGGGATGGCGTGTCCAGAGAGCCTGTGCCCAGCCCGGCCCTTTGGGTACAGCGAGCCGCAGGGCGAGCGTGGCCCCAGGACGGGAAGCAGACGCCCAGCGCGGGGCGATGTGGGGCTGTCCTCAGAGGTGTGGGTCCGGGGCAACGGTGGCAGACTGGCCCACTCCTAACTCGCTGGCTCGTCCGGGCTCCTCTGCCCACTGGGACCCTGGGTGACATTGGAGGCTTTGAGTCTGGCCCACAACACTACGGTGCACCCGTGGAGGCCGTGGTGCCACCTTGGCATTCGGCCCTCGGGTCTCTGTTCGACTCTGCAGCTCGTGGCCCCTCAGCTCCCAGGGGTCCTGCTCCTGTCCCTGCGACGTGTCCTGTGCGCCCAGCAGAGCCTGGTTCGCGTGGAGCTGGGTGAGGCAGCGGAGGGCGGGAGGCTGAGCGGCTGCGAGCAGTGCCGGTTCGCTCCACTGTGGTCTAACCACAGGAAGGCCAGGCCTCGGTGCCTACTCACCCCGTGGGCCGAGTGCCCTTCTGCCTCCCGTGTGGAGCGGCGTCATCGCTGTGCGTGGCCAGGGAGGGCGCAGGACCCGCCTGGGGGGGTGAACCTACCCAGGAGGCACAGTCTGCCTGCCGGGGATTACGGAGGACCCGGCAGCTGTGTCAGCCTGGCCCTGCGGATGCTGAGAACGCTGGCATTGCACGTCAGGAGGGCACCTTCTCCCCTGCCCCGCTCGGGCACTGGAGCTGATGTGCTGTCCACAGGGCGGGAATGGACCAGCCCATCCGAAACCTCTCTGCCTGCATCCCTAGTCTCTTGTGCGTGCGTGTGCGTGCGTGCATGTGTGTTAATATCTATTGCTCTTTCCCGCCAGTTTTCCTGTCTGTGTTCTCCTGTGACACTTCGTTACTTTCTCACCTGGTCACCCACAGGCTCCATCTTGCCTCAGTTGTACCTCAGTTGTACCAGGTGCTACTGGTCCTGTTCGAGGGGCTTCTTGCGAGTGAATTCCGCCCTGTGGGGTCTGCATGCTCCCGCCATGGACCGAGCGTGCTCAGTGCACGGCCTTTCCCTCTCCATTCCAGTGCTCCCAGGGATACCTGCCGCGTACCCGCCCACTGGCCCAGTGTTCTCCTCCTGGAAGCTGACAGCGTCGCTGCTTCCTCATAGCTAATTTCCTTCAGGCAGCTGTGTTACAATCCAGCAACTCCTCATTGGGCGTTTTACATAAAATATTTAAAATGCTGGCTCCTGCACCCTCCCCCTGCCGCGTCTCCTGGCCAGTCTGGCTCCTGGAGTTGTGTGCTCAGAGCCTGGCCGTGGCGTGTTTGCTTCTACAGACTAGGTCTCATTTAATTTTGCGTGAGCCCCGATTCAGCTGACTGTGCGTGACTCCCTGTGCCTGCCTTCAGGAGTATTTTTAATTCTCCCAGTTCCTCCTGATGTAAAACGAAAGTGAACTATTCTATTGCTTATAATTTCTACACTTAAAATGTTAAACTCCCAACGTCACCCGCGAGCTGCCCTTGCCTGTGCGTTGGCAGCCATCTTGGCTCCCTGCTGGTGCCACCTCCGTCCGGGGGAGGTGCCACCCGTCTGGCGAGCAGAGCGCCGCTCTCTGTCCTCGGCGGGAGCGGCCTGGCCCTGGAGCCAGCCGCCCGCGTGCCCCGCAGAGGCGGGAGGGGAGGAGTATTGCAGAGCAGAAGGAGCCAGTCCGGAGTCGGGTCCGCGGGCACCACGGCAAACCCGAGGAGCACGTTCCCGGCTGGCGCCACTGGCTTCAGGGGAGCCGGGAAGCCGCTAGCAAACGCACCACCGTCGGTCTGGGATTCCCAGCGTGAGGCGTGTGTCTGGGCGTCCTCAGGCGGGGCTGTGGAAGGGGAAGGGTCCGGCCGCACCGACTCGCTGTGAGGCGGGGCCTGGCTCAGACCTGGAAGGGCCTCCCCACCGTCCCGCACTCCCTCACCTTGGGCTCCGGCTTCCTAGTGTGTGATGGCGCGGGCAGGACGTCCGAGAGCCGGGAGGGAGCAGCTGTCCTGCAGCCGCGGGGCGGGGCGACTCCGTGCCTGAGATGCACTCCCCAGGCAGCAGCTGTGCCCCCGACGGCCGTGTGATGCCTGAGCTGGGTCATTTCCAGCATGTGCTTTGTGACTGCCACACAGCAGTGACAGGACAAAGGCCTCCAGATAGGTCAGCTAAAGCCTTAGATGTGCAGGGGGAGCAGCTGCCGTGGAAGAATAGGAAAGGCCCGGGCTGCCAGCTCCTGCTCGGAGAACGCATCCTAGAGCCTCACGGCGGGTGGGGCTGCGCCTCTCTGACGTGGCCCGGACACGCTCCGTCCCGGGCCCTGCGCACCTCGAGCCTCGGCGGGCACCTTGACCTGGGCAGGCTGGCAAAGGCACGGGCCGTGTGCCGCAGGGAAGGGCGGGCGCCGATACTGCCTCCTGACCTCCCCGTGTGCAAAAGCACGAAACTACACACAGACGGCAGTCGGTGGAACTGAGTTTAGTGGCTTCTCCCCGCGGGAGTGGCGCAGTGCCAGCCTCTGCTCTCGAGCCCACCCCGCACCCTGCGGCCCGGGAGCCTACAGCCTTCAACCTGCCAGGCTGCGTCTGCCCAGGCTCGCGGGCTGAGACGGCCAACGCTGGCCTGGACCCTGCTGCAGCCACCATCCCTGACGAGCGTGGCCCCTGGCTCCACGCAGCGCTGCCCATGAGCCCCCAGTGCCTTCTGGGAGGACGGGGGGAAGTCTGGCTCCCGAGCCCGCGGTGCCGGGAGGGTGCTCAGCCGCCTGCTCTGCCATCTGAGTCTGTGTTCCGCGTAGGGCAGAGCTGATGGCGGCTGCCCGGAGGCCTCTGCCTCCTCAGGGCGACACTGCGCTGGCAGGGCAGTTCCCGAGGACGCCGACTGTGCCCCCCTCTCCTCCCGCCGCCCCGTCCCTCTCCGCCTCCGCAGCGGTGAGCCTGGTGGCTCCCTGGCCTGGGTCCCGCGCAGCAGGGTGGACCGGGCTGGGTGCCAGGAGCAGGACAGTCCTGGGGTGAGCAGCCTCGAGCCCCTCAGCCCCGTGCCGCCGGGTCCTGCTCTCAGCCCAGCCGCTACAGAACCAGGTTCCGCCCTGTGGGGCCCGTTTGATCTGAACTTCGGACGGAGAAGAGTCAGTAGGGAGATGAGCCTCCTCCTCTCCCGGGAAGCCGTGGCCCGGGGCAGAATCCAGAGGAAGCTGGGTGGGTTTCTCTCCCCTCGCTTCCGTTCTTGAGCCGGCTGGAAACTGTATCCCGTCTCTGCCCCTCAGTCCTGTGTGCCTTCTTCTTACCAAGTTAAACAAGTTTCTTCCTGCTTCTCAGAAGGAAACCGTTCCCAGGTCTTCCATTGGCTCCCAGGGCCGCAGCCCCCCACCCCGGACTCTCGGGCCCTGCACGGCCGGGTGGACCCCGGGAGCCGCGTCCTGTGCTCTGCTCCAGGCGGGATGTGGCCGAGTGAGCCGCAGCTCCTGCAGCGGGAGAGGTGGGGCCGGCGCGTGGGGCCCGGCCCAGCTCCCAGCAGAGCCGAGCTCCTCCTGCATCCTGTGCGCTGGAGCCGGCGCTCCGCGGCTTGCCCGGCCCGGCCGCCTGCGGGCCCCTCTTGCTCCGTGCGGGTTGGCGGCCTCTGCGTCCCGTCTGAAGCGCAGCCATTCCTGCCTCCCTGTTCTGCCGGCTGTTGTCTCCTCGGACTCCTAGGAGCCTCAGGCAGGAGCAGGCTCAGGGCTGGGAGTTTGGCCTGAACCTTCAAGGAGCCGGGACACCCAGACCTCAAGTCTTGGGTGAACTGAAAGCCCAGGCCAGACCTGGAGGCAGCTCGAAGGCCTGGGAGCGCGGAGGTCTGCGAGGGGCCTCTCAGTGCAGGGAGGGCCGCAGCCCTCACCGCACCACCACAGGGACGCAGGGTCTGGGGCTCACAGACACCCAGGCCGGCCCGTCTCCCCTCTGAGCTCTGGGGGCCCGGGGGCAGCAGCGGCCCTAGGTGGGGCGGACGCTGGTGGGGAGCTGACCCTGGCTCCCGGCCCTGATGGCCCGCTCAGCGCCGCGCCTCTCTTGATGCCCCGGGCACAGCCCACGGGCCCTGGTCTGCCCACGTCCACTGAGGTTGGGGGCAGAGCCACGCATGCCCTGGGCAGCCCGGGCTGCCTGCAGCCTGCAGACCTGAGAGGCCAGCAGGGTCCCACTGCCAGGGCGGGGTAGGGCTGCACGTCCGCTCGGCTGCCCACCCCACCCCCACCCC